>OZ012686.1:1650544-1748044 GCA_963942565.1 Maea johnstoni | reverse complement strand
ATTATCCAAAAAATATTTGAAACTGAATTTTTTAAACCATCATATTCCACAGCTTTCATTGAACTATTCCTCAAGATGTAACTTAGAGATAAAGATATTTTCATACAAGTGTAACCAAGTGTATGCTCCAGGCGTGAAAAAAAAACAAAGTCAGGAATATACCTGCATTTTCTCTTTATTTTACAGAAGATAGATTTCCCCAGGATTACAACAGTTACACATGCAACAAACGACCTGTTCTCAAAATGTGTATGTATTAGACCGCTAGAAATCACTCATTGCAGTATGTTCAAATTATAAAACTACATCTTTTATGTCTCGTGAAACAGTATATATCAATTACACCATATGTAAGATTTTTTGCATTTTATTGTGTCATACTGTTGCTCAAGTATTTGGATAACGCTATTCTGGTCAAGGGGTGGGACGTCTAGTTTGTGCCATCGTTATGCTCCGTAACCGTCGAGGACTTGCAAGAAGTGAAAGGAGTTTGATCTAATATGAAGCCCCTACCCCTAACCACGTTCACAAGTGCATACACACACACTCCCAGCCTCCAGCTTCCAGCCTCTGCTCTGCTCTCTGTATCACACTCCCGGCGGGGGCACTCAGATATAGAGGGGGGCCGCACCCGCCTTACGTATTTCGCGGAGGAAGGGGTCTTTTTTAAGACCTCCGCATGTCCGCGATTTTTTAAAAGAAGGGTACTTTTTTGTACCCAGATACGAAGAATGGGGGTTGAAAATCCCCTTACGAAATATACGTGGCTCTGACGCCTAGTGACTCCCGAAGTGACTGGGCTTCCGAGTCTGTAGTTCAACAATATTGAACCTTACTTATGCATCTGAAGTTGTTAGTGTCGATGTTTATGTCTGAACTACCGAGTCTGCTGCCGCTAAACAGGCAGAGGATTATGAAATCTAAAGTTAAAATACGTGTTCCCGTTCATCCAATGTCAGTGTTTTGATAAATGAAGGGGTGTTTTTTTAGTGGAAAAAGTCAGCGTTTTTTAAAAATAAGGGTGCTTTTTTGGCCAGAAATCAGTGCTTTAGGGGTATTTTTAAATTTTGATAACGAGCGTATGCACCCCCCTAAATACCTGAGTGCCCCCGCCGGAATCACACTCAATGAAGACCACATTCACCAATGCTGGTCCTCTAGGCAATTATATGGCCAAAACACCAATCAACAAACAACTAGCAACAGTCACCCAACATAGAATATAATAAATAGCCCTTTATAATCCCAGGGACTGGCAAAATAATTCCTTGCACATTAAGTTGCTGTTGGGTCTAATTGCTAAAATAGAAACGATCAGGTCAGGATAGTTATGACATTGCAGGTTCTTATTTGCTGATTTCCGTTGATTTCATTGGATTTACTCTCACAAACATCTTCCCCTTGCTTAATTAGCACTAGCAATAAAATGACTGTACAGACTGCAATTTATAATATACAACACTACAAGATACACTAGCCGTGGGTGAGTAGCCAGGTAAGGAATTACAAGGTGGTGAGAACAGTGAACAGGGCTGGGGGATGAGGACCAGTGCTAGATGCAGCCTGATGGGAACTATAAATCCAACTACCTTCCCTCCCTCCCTCCCCCCTTTTCATCGCTTATCTCTCCTTATCACCATCTCTTCTCTACTACCTCAAACTACTCACGTCAGTGCCAACCAATATATTAGTCTCATTGGTCTCTTACCTTTCAAAAAACCCTCATTAATTACAGGTTGATTAGGGTTACATGCAGGACGAAAAAATCACTCGCTCACCGAGGTGGGTTATAATACCACGGAAAACTCAAGTGATCATTGTCAGAATCTGACTCTTGTTTGCAAGTGGTGACCAGCACTACAGCATGTGGACCCCAGAAACAAACACTTCATCATCATTATCATCATAATCATCATCATCATTAATAGTATCATAATTAGCATGGACAACCAGCCAACAGGGCTCTTGCCCAACACATACATTCTCAACTATCAACTTTCCACAAAATATTTCACATGATTTTAGAGAAATAAGGTTGAGTCCCAGTTTCTTGGTCCAGGAAGAAAACCACGAAGATTCACAGTCATATGTAGTAAGCTGGGTGTGATTCAATGTTCCTAGTACTGACGTCCAAGGATCTACCAAGAAAGGGCAGAGCCATTCTTAATTTTTGCCATACATCCCAAAATATCCATTGGTGAAAGGCATTACTTAATTCATCAATATAAAAGATGAACATTATGAAAAATATACATGACAGATGAACTCCATTGGAAAAACAATTCATCTTTCCTCACCATTTCCCCTGCTTGAAGAATGTTGTTAAGCCTTGTTATGTGTTAATGATTTATTTAGCTTTTTCGAGTACCTTGATGGTCAGACAAAGCACATAAATATATTTACCAAATGAAGAATTTTTAAAAGTGTGTATGAAGAGAAATTGGGTGCCCCACTTGTAGAAAGAATTTGTTTTACTCACTTGTGAGTATGCTTGCTAATGAATAATTTGTGAAGACCTATTTATGCTGCTGATCACCTCATACCCAGGCATGCACAGTCATCATCATCATCACCATTCTAGAGCCCCCAGTCAGGCCAGAACCATAAATCACCCACCACAGCCACTACTCACCACTGTGAGGAGATGCAGACTGTTTGATAAATGGCTATTTACAGTAGACAGCTCAGTGCTAGAACATGACCTTCCAAACAGTCTGCATGTCCTTCTCTTCACTCTTTGATCCCAGCAAAGTCAGTCAGGACCAACCTTCCATCTATACCTTCCCAAAAATACTTCATAAAATTCTAGCCTAAAACTATGGTGGGCAAGTAAAAGTCATTAACTACTTGTACATATACTTGCCTGGCATGGCAAGTTAATTCAGAAACTTATGTTGGTGCATGTGTGTAAACACATACGTTTGGAATCAAATGGTAAGGGAATGCACACTTTTTGATAAGCCAATAGATAAATTAATTGAATATCTTCATGTAAGAGATAAACATATCCATAGGTCTAGATCTATATATATATTTTTTAAAATGTCAGATTTGGATGGCAATTTTGTGATGATTCAACATCACAAGTGTCTATAATTTGTGTTATTCATCTCTTAGATGAAACAATTGAGAAGAGATGTTTTAGGATTTACTAGTAGTTGGACAACTGGCTTGCATGCATGCTATTTAGATCACCCTCGGCCACTCATGGTTTCAAATCCATTGGGATTTTCATGACTGAACATCTTAAATTTGCTTCGAGCAGATAGTGAAATACAGAAGTATTTCGACATTTTATCATCTCAAAAGCTAGACCGAAATATCTGACTCTATATTTGCTTAGATGTTGATTTTCTATGTCACGGCAAATTTGGCTATTTGGACATTTATTTAATATGTTCAGGATTTCGTTGGAATGCCAATGTGTACGAATGTCAAGAACGACCCAAGGACACTAGCTTCTTCTTGTTCTTGGATATTTCTTCCTTTATAGGAGCTGTATACATATTAGTTCACATACAATTACAATTCAATGCAACAATATCAACTAGCGCAAACTTCTATGAATTTCCCGCTCCAAGGAGGCTTCTTCTTCTTCTTCTTGTGATATAATAATCCTCCTGTGTAGGAGCTGTATTAAACTTTAAGCATTTAGATTAGATAGGAAAAAAATTAATAAGCTAAGGTGAAAGCTAATACAGTTAAAACTAAATAACTGCAAATACAAAATAGATATTGTACATATTAACAACCACATGCCATTGTACATCAGGTGTTAGGGTTTTAATTGAGGTCTATTTTCTTAACTATGGTGGTCCTCGCGAGATGTAGAGCAAAGATGTAGTCTCCGGTGATGGATTCCACTACTGGGATGGAAGTGGGATCCAGGGTATGGATTTCCATCACATCTGGGTGGGATGGGTCGAGGATGATCCCCACCAGGAATTGATCGGGGTTTTCCGTAATGAGGTTGTCAATATGTGGTATGAGATCCAGTACACGGTGTAGATATTTTGCTCGTACTTCCTTCAGTGCATTACATCTGATCAGGAAATGCACTCTTTCTTCTGTCTCTCCTAGGTCACATAGGGAGCAAATGTCTGAATCGATTTGTTTCATACGCCTTTGTACTGTATCGAGTGGATAGACATCCACTAGGAGGCGTATCTTGGTATTGGCAAGTACCACTTGAAGTGGGTTTTTGATGTGGCACAGAGCATTGTGGGGTGTGCGCGATGAGAAGACAGGGTTCAGCAATCTGAGTGTTGATTTTGAGAATGCTTCTTCTGCGATCTCGTGGGAAGCAGCTTGGGATACAACATCATTCACCATTCGTTTCCAGAGCAGTTTAGGTGGTGGGTCTGTGCACAGGTCTGGAATGATGGGGAAGTCATACAGGGACAGTATGCTCTCTATGTGCATCACCCAGGATGCAGATCTCTTCTTTTTCATGATATATTGACGCGTAATCACCTCTCGGGTAGTTTCGTCCATCACGAGAGATAGGAGGAACTTCAGTGCCTGGATGTGCAGGATGTATTTCCAGGGTAGCGTACTGGATAGTATGTAGAGTGTGGCTACAGCGGTCCTTTCGGGAAGTCCCAGAAACGATCATATTGCTTTCTTATGGAATAGCTCCAGGGGTTTAAGGGCAGCTGCCGTTGTCACAATTGTGTCCAGCCCGAAGGTTGCCCTGGATAGGATGCACGTTTCATATAGATGAATAGAGACCGGTACTGGGAGTCCATTGAGGCCGTGTTATCCCGGGCCCATCAGGGAGCAGAGGGTTCTTCTTGCTAGGGATACACAGTCTTCGATCGTTGGATTGGATTGGAGGTTAGAAAACCATGTGTGATGCCAAGATGGAGTAGATCCCTTTCCACATTCAGGTCGATCGGGGGTTCGTTCATCAGGTGTTGGAGTTCTGGCTTTGAGCGAATATTGAAGGGGACGACTACTGACTTCACAGGGTGGGGAGTGTAGTGTTCTTCATTCGCATAGTGGGCTATGAAGGAAACCATTGTCTGCGGGTCCTCGAGGTTTGAGGAGATCGCTAGCATTCAATTCAACAACCGGTTCAAGAACGTACTAAAAGTCTTTCTGAAACCGTTTTACTACTTCGTAACCTGTAAAACGGTTTCAGCCGCTGTTACCCTTTTTGCTTTTGCCGTTTTCAAAACGGTTTAAGACACTATAACTGTTTCTGCTTTGACTGTTTTGAAAACGGTAAAATGGTTTTAGATGCTGTTACCCTATTCCGTTTTACCGTTTTCAAAACGGTTTTCTAATTAACGGTAGATACCGTCATTGCTATCCCCAACTCTAATACCAAATAACATCAGTATATAAAATGAGTATTAGAGTTGGCCCCAGTTATGAACGTCCAAGTAAACGTCTATGCTATTATTTGAGCAATTTGGTATGGAATGAAGTCGCTATGAGGGAAAGCTTTTTACTACCATTAGACCATATAGGGGTGTGTGTCGATGTTCATACCATAGAGTCAATAGCAAAAAATATAGATATCAGGGTACGGGCATCGCTGTCAGTTAAGATTATAAATATCGAGGTATGGACATTGCTTAGATATATTGATGCCGTCTGGTCAATAACAAAAAAGTGTAAATATACGGGTATGGACATCGATGTCACTTGAATATGATAATGTTACTACTCCCAGTCCCAGAAGAATTAATTACCTCATCCCAAACTAACCACAAATGCGCAGTATGATCACAAGGCCGAAGACGCGCGACCACTTGGTTCGAATGACCGGCCAGAAATGAACTATTTGCGGGCAAAACCCTTTGTGTTTCGTACTCCTACGAAACACAAAGGGAGTACGAAACACAAAGGGTTCAGGACAACCAGCCAATCAGAGTTAAGAAGGACAAATTGTTTATTTTGACCACGTACGAAAGAGCGTATGTGACATGCAATAAAAAATAATTAAAAAAAATATCCAACATTCTTTTCTGAAGACATTTTTGAACATTTCTTTGAAAATGTGCGAAAAATATCTTTTTTCTTCAACACTTTCAAAACCAAATGGGCAAAAAAGCAAAACAAAAAAAATATAAAGATCAGACGGGTTAAAAAAAGACCAAGGAAAGCCAAAATGCCACCAAAAATTGCCACAAAAGATATCCAACATTCTCTTCTGAAAACATGCAACAAAAATATATATTTTTTGAACACACACAATTTGACATGGTTGAATTATTCGTGAAGAGAAGGGAATTTCTTCTGGTTTCCTGGTTTCTATCTCATTGCGATATAACCTAAGCTATTGAAAGTGACGTAAAAGAAAAAAAAAACACACATTCCGTTGGTATGGTCGACATGGACCAGTTGGCTTGTCTAGCCAATCTGTCCTTTTTGTCCCAATTAACCCTGTGGCTAGGCCAGTTTGGCATGGTTGTGCCCCCAGGCCTCTGCTCTCAAAAGGCATTTACGCTTGTTATTTGTTACGCCTTTTCAAGTTTTCTAAAAAGGTTTGGAAAAAATATGGTATCTAAATTCTTTTGGAAAACAAATATATATATATATATATATATATATATATATAAATATATATATATATATATATATATATATATATATATATATATATATATATATATATATATATATATATATATATATATATATGTGGTCTCTCTAATGATAGTTTAAAAAGTGTATCCTACTTTGATGTGTGTGTATGTACGAATTTCTTTATTTACATCAATAAAAAAATTGTAAAATTTTTTGGGTCAGATATCGACAGAAAAAATTGTCTCATTTTCTCTCTCAAAAAAAAAAAAAAAGTCATAAAGAAATATCTTCCTCAATGAGGAATTGAACCCGCATCGGCCACATGAGAGGCTGACATCTCACCCCTAAGCCACGAACCTAATCATCTATAATTTGATCAAATTAACACAGTAAGTGCAAATGCCAACAGAAGACATCGTTCTTTTGGTGAAATTAAGTTCATGATTCATGAATTTCTTTACCAATCTCGCAAAGAAACATGTAGAAATAGGTGAGACGCATATCTCACCTATTCTGTATGAATTTCACATTCACACGCTGTAATTATCTATCGTACTCAACCGATGTTGGACGGGGCGTTCTTGAATGGTTATCAATTGTTAAATACTACAATTTGATTGGCTTAACTGATCTGCTGACTAATCAACTTGCTTGGACACGTCTTTTTATATCCACACGAGACGGAAGAGCAGCTCCGTCCCCCACTTGACTGTAGACAAAGGTCGACGTTCATTACACTATAAATGGTGTGCTTTACTATATTTTTTTCAACTTCAACGGCATTATTAAAATAACTGGTAAATATGCTGCCAATTCGAAACTTGGACTTCGTTGATAGTAATATTACGCAGACTTTGACGGGCTGGACTTATTTTTTGCACTTCCCCGTAACTGGCAGAGTAGCTTGACGTTCGTGCACCAATTCTTTGATTGTGGCGGTCTTGACCGCTATACTAGCTATATTTTCTGCACTTACTCATTTCCTGTTTAGATACTTAGAGTAGCATGGGGAATGGCAGTGATCACGTGACCACACAAATAACCCTACAGTGCGTTTTTTACACACTTCTAAGCATTCTATTATGATCGTCTGACAGTGAAATGTTGAATCCTTGATCTCGTTAGTGTTAAAGTGTAACTCCACCTTCAAAATTAAAAAAGATATGTTGTGGAGCTCAATCTCACCTTTCATAGGACACCTTGATTACAATTGTACTCAGCAGATAAACTGAGATAATACCATTTAAAGGTAACTTTATGGGGGCTGCCATGCATTTTGCTCAGAGGGAACCTAATTAGTGATGTTAATTAGATGCGTGTGATGACATGCTGTGACTTTCTGGAGAGAGTGAGGGAGCTTAGGGGCTAGCTCTAGTGGCCAGGGTCTGACACTTAGATTTGAGGCCAGAGGCCCGAAAAGGTCTTTTGACAAAAAATATTGGCCAATAATTGGATTTCTGGTTATGATACATACTATTTTGGGCCACTAGTTTGAAAAATCTTGGAGTCCACAGCAAAATCTAGGGGCATATGCCCCTAGGAAAGTTGAACCCTAAGACCGTGACTGTGGACAGCTCAAAAACTGAGCACAAAGATGGTGAATTGTCAAGCTTCCAGTTTGGATGCAACAAAGATTTTCGAAATAAGCGCATGTACTAGTGAAAACATGATCAATATACAGTCTGAACTGCCAAAAATATGATCAATATATGGTCTGTGATAGCCCCACATTTAAAGGCAAGGAACATTTAGATTAAGTGGGGGAAGTTCTGAATGCCAGAAAAGGATGTTCCCTGACTTCCCCCTTCAACTATCGGAAGAATACACTAATGATAATAATAGTTTTCTGTCATCTGTTTAAATTGTAGGCATTAGTTTAGAAGTAATTATATATAGCTAATATGAACTAAACATCATCACAATATAATTGGCTATCTGGTTTCACAATTGTACTTCAAATACTTGTGTTTTCCTAACAGTAACTAGTCTGACTGCAATTGGAAATAATTGTGCCCAGAGGATGTTTATTGCAGTTAACCTCCTGGGTAAAGCATGAGACTATATAGAGCAGAAGCAATTCCTTTGAGATTAATGTGTATTGCAGTAAATTCCTGAGCAGCCGACACACTCTACATGACAATACACACACAGCTTACTAATTTTAAACTTCCTTTCATCACAAGATAACAGTGTCCGGACTGTCAGGACATTGTAAGAGTACTAAATACCAGGCTACTTAATGTAAACTGGTAGAATCTCTAGAGCCCTAAAGCTCATCCATAACCCCTTTACTGCAGGTCTCCTTTCCCTCATTGCTTTTGCCACACAGAACCTGGTATACCTCTAGAAAATAAAATTGCACCATATAGGTATACACTGAGACACAGTGCCTCTGTTTGCTGAGTCTGATACACCACTATCCTCTTTGCAAGTCATTTACTAATGACAGAATGTGTTAGGGTGTTCAGTTCTGAATGGCCCTGAGCAGCCTGGATGTAGCAGTATGATGTCACTTCCTGTTTCTGATAAACTCCAAGATGGTGCCCCCATGGACCAGCTGAGGCAGTAAATTTGCTGTATTTTTCAAGATACAAACTTAAATATCTCAGTCAATTTGCGGAGTACAATTGTACGTAATCAAGGTGTCCTGAGAAAGGTGACACTGAGCTCTAAAACATATCTTTTTTAATTTTGAAGGTGGGGTTACACTTTAAGACGCCCTATATGTTGGTCATAGTCGTGTTATTCAGGAAATTTCTCTTGATAAAATTGAAGGATACATCTGCGTTGTTAGGTGACCGCTTTGTGTGGTTATGCACTGTAATATAAAGTGACGTCATCGTGTGGTACTTTTTTTCAAATGTACAACGAAATCAGGAGACTATAACAGCCATTGATATGCGGTCGCGGGCGCCTTTCTCCGCACAACTTCGCATTTTCTATCAAAATATTACATGCACAATGCACACTTTCCCTTCTAGAATTGAGTCCCTCTGGGTCTTTTTCATGTGTTTTTAATATAGGTAGTAAACATTTTCTGAAATGGAAAAAAATACTGGGCAATACATTTCCTCATATATCAATCTTACTCAGGTGGTGAAGCGCAATCGATGCTGATTCACACATGTACCGATTTCGGGCCAGGTACCGGCTTGTAATCGACCGCGGCTATATCGTGAGAGCAAATCGAACGTCCTATTATTTGGGTTATGGCTCTCAGTGCAGACGACATGGAGAAGTTCCGGGTGAAAAATGTACGGTAAAACATTGTACAGTTTGTTTTGGATGTTTAGGGAGGGTAGAGAGTAAACAAGGTTTTTGATAGGAAAAAAATCTTTAATTTCCAAGTGAGTGGTGGTTGGCCAAACGAACACTGAAGAGTGGCCTTTTCAGCAACTTGCATAGTTATCAGTTATGTCTTATGATCATAGACATAGAGTAGATCATGATCATGGGCCCATGGTCAGATCTAGTGATAGTAGGGCTAGTATATTCACAGGGATTTGTATTGTTGAGTGCTACTCGCACCTTGTCACATCCCTTATTGGCAATAGGTACCAGAGCCCAGGGTTCGACTTTCACAGGGGCCCAGGGGCATATGATATGCCCCTAGATTTTGCTGTGTGCCCCTAGATATTTTAGACTAGGGGCCTGGAGGAGTATGTAAAATAACCAGAAATCCTGTTCTTGACCACTAATTTTTATAAAAAGACCTTTCACGACCCTAGCCTGAAATCTAACTGTCAGACCCTGGAGCATCAGACTGGCGAGTGGCACTCAACAATACAAGCCCATGTGGCTGTATTTATATTACTCATAATCATATAAGTGTATGTGGGGTTTGTGTATGACAGGAAGACAAGGAAGTGACAGATTTGTAGGTTATCTGTACTGGACAGAAGGACAGGGTAGGGTACGGACCTGATGCAGAATGCATGACAAAGTAGGTGGGGGGGGGGGGGGGGATAGTCATTAAATACAACTTTCAACCTTCAAGAGCATGCTAAAACTAATATTAAGCTGCAAGCAGATGTATTATATACTTCCTTACCTAAACATCCCACTGTTATGTAGTCATTTCCATCAAAACTGCCTTTATATTCAGTTTTCTTCTACGAGTGGAAATCTTTGAGACTGTCTCTTTTTGTGTAACACCCCCTCGGATAGCTTACTTGATTTGACCTATGTAAATAAACCACCGCCGGCGGATGCATTGCATTCTCGGGGGAGTAACTGGCTACAATTACCAGCCACGTGCCGTTACGAGGACCCCACATTTGGGGGCCTCCCGACTGTAGGCTCTGTGCACATTTCCTGTAATGAACATGATAGGGAGTAAACTTAGGGCCCGGGAGTGACAAGTGGCCTGGGTGGTAGGGTAGGTCTCTGTAAGTCCTCCCTTGGGATTTAACCCTGTGGGACAAATGTGGTTCAGATTCAAAACAAACAAACAAACCTAGTATAGGTGGACCGCAAGGCCAAGCCAAGAAAGCTGTAGTATGAGTGTCATGAGGCGAATCCGAGAAATCCCAAAGGGACGTCACTTATGGGGCAATTTCCGAGGGGTCTATTTAGCTTTTATGACTGCCTTCTACTGATATCATGCCAAGAAAAGCTTTACTAATGCCACAGTCACACCAGAGTCTTACTGTTGTACAATTCTGAAATTGGCTGATCGGACCAATATTTAAACTTGTAATTGTAGTACGGATATTGTACAAAATCTTGAGAATATTGCACCAATGTCTTGCGATTATCATGAGATAATCACAGTGTAAAATAACAAGTGACTCGGTTGAGGTTCTCGTGGCAAGAGGTCTTATCTTTATTGCTCTAGCAGAACGAGGCTGAGTGGATCAGCTTACATAAAGTACATAGATAGGTGGCAGCACATGTCATATCAACAAGTAGTTATACTAGGTACATGCATACATCACATCTCCCCTCTTCTGACCAAAGATAGTTTTACACTTAGCTTCACAATGAAGTGTGTCAGCATTAAAGAAGTCTTTTTTTATATCAAATTCATAGTGCCTTTTACTTGCTTGATATCATCGTCATGTCTATGTTTCAATTAGTCTAATAGGAGGCTTTGACACTCTTCCACTTCTTGTGGCCTTTATAGGCGACCTTGTTATTACAGGCATCTCTGTTATAACCTCATTTTCTCCAGTGTTATCAGATATCTGCTCATAATTATTGTTGGCAGCTGACTTGATGTTTTGAATAGCATTTGGTACTATATTTGGATTTACCAGTGTATTATCTGAAAGTTGAGGTGTATCACTTGGTGCCTGCTCTCTAGTTTTGAACTTGTGATTCCTGTTCCTCCTGTAAGATCTACCATCAGGGGTTTGAACAATGAAACTTCTGGGTGCGTTACTTTCACCTTGTATAGTTGCATATTCCCAATTACCTTTAGGATTCTTAAACCTGATAGGATCGCCAACCTGGGGTTTAGGAAGCTCCTTTTGAGCATGTTGATCATGATAGAACTTTTGAATGGATTGCCTGACTTTTAAGTTGTTTTTCATGGGCGGAACTACATGCGGCTTCAGTAGTGGAAGAGCAGTGGGTACTCTTGATCTGAGTAAGCGGCTGTTTAGCAGCTGAGCAGGAGAGAATCCGTCAGTGCCATCTAGTGGTGTGTTTCTATACTCAAGTAGAGATAGAAATGGGTTTTCCCCGGCTTTTTCTGCTTTCTTGATCAGATTTTTGACAGTTTGAACACAGCGCTCTACTTGTCCATTGGATTGTGGGAACCCCGGACTGCTAGTCACATGGTGAAATTCCCATTTCTTTGCAAACTGTGCAAATTCGGCCCCATTAAAAGGAGGACCATTGTCTGTAATCAGCTCATCAGGTATGCCAGTACGTGAAAACACTGATTGCATAGCATAGATTGCAGTCTGGCTTTTGGTACTGGGTACCTTGATTACCTCTGGAAATTTTGAATAGTAATCGACTATTATCAGGTAATCATGTCCTTTGTGGTGGAAAAAATCTGCGGCTATCTTAGACCATGGGCGGTTTGGTATATCATGGGAGATTAGGGGTTCTGCAGGTTGTGCTTTTCGAAACTCTGCACATTTTGAGGTAGCATCTTCAATCTGGCTGTTCATTCCTGGCCAAAATAATACTCCTCGTGCTCGTCTTTTGGTCTTCACAATACCTTGGTGACTTTCATGAATGCGTGACAGCATTTCACTTTGTAAACATTTTGGTACTATGATCTGGTTCCCTCTAAACAAGAGACCATCACAATACACAATTTCATCTTTGAAAGGAAAATATGGTTTGATTGTTTCTGAAACCTTACTTCTTTCACTGGGCCAGCCATCCATCACTACACTTATGAGTTGCTGCAGAGTTGGGTCATTTGCAGTAGCTGTTCGAAACTCAATTAGCTTTTCCCTTGTGATGGGTAGTTGGCTGACAACTGAGTAAACCTCAGCTTTATCATTCAGCTCTATCTCTTTCACTGCACCACGGACCGGTGCTCGGCTCAGTGCATCGGGGACAAACATGTCCTTGCCAGGCTTCCAAATTACTTCGACATCATACCACAGCATCTTCATTCGCATACGTTGTAAGCGAGGACTTAATTTATGCAGTGGTTTGGTGAAAATTCCCACTAGAGGCTTATGGTCTGTCGACCTCTACTATGACTGTCTGGCCATAGATATAGTCATGAAATCTCGTACAGCCATACAGTATTCCGCTCATTTCACGCTCAATTGTGGCGTAATTCTTCTCAGCAGGTGACAAGCACCTTGAGGCAGAAGCAATTGGCTGTTCTTCTTGCATTATCACTGCTCCCAGGCCTAGCTAAGAGGCATCAGTGGCTAGGGTGACTGGCAGCTTAGCATCATAGTATCTAAGTGCAGTGGCTTTAGCTACTATACTCTTGAGCCTTTCTACTGCCTGTTCATGGTGCTGTTCCCATGTCCAGTCAACATCTTTCTCCATGAGTTGGCGAAGTGGAGCGGTTATTGCTGACAAATTTGGAATGTATTTTCCAAGATAAGTCATCATTCCAAGGAAAGTTGCTAACTCATCCTTGTTACTAGGGGAAGGCATCTTCAAAATGGCTTCTATCCTCTCAGAACTGGGCTCGAGTCCTTTTGAGGTAAGCGTATGGCCTACAAATGAGACTCTGTCAGTGCTAAACTGACACTTATTTCTATTTAGCTTAAGACCAACTTCATTGACTCTGGTCATAAGCTTGTCTAGGCGGTCATCGTGCTCGCTATGATCACGCCCCCAGACTACTACATCGTCTGCTATAATCTCTACCCCTTCTATATCCCCAAATTCCTCCTCCATGGCTCGCTGCCAAATTTCACTGGCAGAAGAAATCCCAAATGGCATTCGCAGGTATCTATACCTCCCAAATGGGGTATTGTATGTCGTTAGATACGAGCTTTCTTCTGACAACTTGATTTGCCAATATCCACTTGTGGCATCAATGATAGAGAACACTGCAGCATTAGGCATCTGTGCTGTTACTTCCTCTATGGTTCTCATAGGGTAGTGCTCACGTTTGATACTTTCATTTAATTCTTTAGGGTCCAGGCATATTCTTGTTTTGCCTGGCTTATGCTCAACGTGCATCGAACTTACCCATTCTGTGGGTTCTGTCACTTTGCAGTGAACTTTGAGCTCTTCCATGCGGTCTAGCTCTTTCTTAACCTCACCTCTTATTTTGTGAGGTACAGTGCGGGGTGGGTTTTAGTTGGCTCTGCATTAGCCTTCACTTTTATATCATACAGGTGATTTTTCATGTCACCTAATTGGCTCTTGTCAAAGCAGCCATTTTTTTCTGCCTTCTCTATAATATCAAGGCATCGCTTGCTAGGTTTGTTGCTATTTTCTATAGCAGATACACTATAGGTACTCACCTGTCTTGCAGGGCATCTTTGTGTACTTTCAGACTGACTCTCAGTTTTCACCTCTGGAGACTGCTCCTCTGTCACCCGTTTAATTAGTCCAAGTGAAACACAACTGCTCTTACCGAGTATGGGGACCCCCCTCTCTACTATCTGAAAATGTATATCATTTACTTTCCCACATCTATCTTTGACCCTCAGAGTGGCTTGCCCATCAGGTTTTATAACGTGCCCCGAATATGACTTCAGCTTAATGCTGGAAGGTTGTAATTCATTACATTCATGCATTGACATACAAACATTGGTTGGTAACAGGTCTGTCTGTGCACCAGTGTCAAGTTTAAATTTAACCTGTGTGCTACCAATACTCAGAGTTTCGTACCAGTCTGTGTCTATCAGTTCAGCACTGTCAATTTTGACTTCTGTTATTAGAAAGTCATCACTAGCACACTCATCGTCACTATCTTGCAGGGTCTGCTGTATGTCGTGGACCTGTCTCTGCCCACTCCTTGCATTTGTTTTGTTTTTCCTGCACTTCGTAGACTTGGCAAAGTGTCCTTGTAATCCACATGCTATGCACTCCTGATTCCAGGCAGGGCACTTTCCCCGCTGGTGTTGATAAGTGCAGAACACACATACCCGCTGCTGGGCTGCACCCTTCGACCCTTGTACCCTCACTGCATCTACGTCTTGGGTAGTGGTGGCTTGTAGAGATAATGATTCGAGCTGCATTGCGCTCAACTCGTTGACTTGGCACATTCTAATTGCTTTGTCTAGTGTCAATTCCTCTGTTTGAAGAAGTCTCTTTCGCAATTCATTATCATCAACACCACACACTATCCTGTCCTTTATGAGAGAATCTTCCAGTTCTCTGTACTCACAATCCTTGGCAAGTGTTTTTAGGGATGTCAAGAAGGTGTCAAACTTCTCACCAGATTTTTGATTCCTAGTGTTGAAGTAATACCTTGAGCAGTAATCCTGCAGCTTCTGTATGAGAATATCCAGGCTGTCCACCTCAGCATCCTCAAATTTGAAAGTGGCATGCACTTGCTGAGTTGCTGGGCCAGCTATGTGTAGGAATGTTGCACACTGGACAGCTCCTGCCTTTTTCTCAAGTTCTGTTGCTAGGGCATAAAATCTGAATGCCCGTAACCAGTCCTCATAGTTCTTGGCTATATTGCCTTCCAGGCTAAGGTTTTGTGGAGGCTTAAGACTCATTCTGACTTGCAGAATGTATAAAAACTTCTGACACCATGTAAAATAACAAGTGACTCGGTTGAGGTTCTCGTGGCAAGAGGTCTTATCTTTATTGCTCTAGCAGAACGAGGCTGAGTTGATCAGCTTACATAAAGTACATAGATAGGTGGCAGCACATGTCATATCAACAAGTAGTTATACTAGGTACATGCATACATCACACACAGGGCATTTTTTGACTTGCAATTATCGTGCAGTAGTTGCAGTGTGACTGCAATACGTCTAATTTCAACACAGGAACCATCCAGTTCCTATTTTGAAGTTAGCAGAATCGTAAGTTTGTCAGACTCAGGTGTGACTGAGGCATAAGCACTCTTGTTAGACCCTCTTCAGCACTTCTTAGTTCTATCAAGCCTAATTTCTAAAAATCAGTGCAGTGCAGACAACAGTTTCACTATAGTATCATACAGGCAACAACAGAGACATCACTGGACATCAGTAAGATAAAAATGTGGCCTGGCTGGTTAGATGAGACAAATCAGGTCTTAAACTACATAGACCTGTGTAAGCTGTGGAATATGTGATTTCCCTTAACCCTTGTCATGCTAGACCCCCATATGGGAGAACCTATCCCCTGGGACCAGGACTATTGTGGGTCTACCCATCAAATCAGAAGGATTTCATAGATTTCTATTACTGTTTCAATTATGTGCTTCACAAACTGAAATAGAAACATATAGTTAATGGTAAAACCTTGATATCTAGTATAATTCAATACGCCTTAATCAACCTATGTAGTTTTTATTTTGCTAAGTGCAAGGGTACCCAAAGACCAGATATATCTGGTGTTGGTCACACAGGCAAGATATGTAGCACCGGATATATCTGGTGTTAGCAAGAGCAGGGTTAAGGTTACTCAGCCTCACCTTGTATCACATTGTATATCATTTACACCAATGCTTCCTCAAGGGTCTATCTATCACTTGCTAGTTCTAGATAAGAAGATGGTGACTTAACCTGACATGCCTCTAACTACTAAGGCAGATTTTTGATTTTACTGACATCAATGGTGATAAGATGATTTTTTTTTATCTATTGGAGACTATAGATTTTAATCCACTTTAAAAGTAGATTTCTTTCTAGCTATCTCAGAACTAAGTGCCCAAACTGGTGTCAGTGCTATCATTTGAATTCATACTTACCTAGACTAGGCCTAGACTAGTCACTAAAATGTTGACATTCTGTGTTGACAAAGCAGTGTGGTGTAGTAACAGGTATGGTAGATAGATGGCACCACCTGGTCCTATCTCTAGGTATTTTGTCATATTCAAACTGAATCCTCTATTCCCCTGGTGAGCATGAGATAAGTGTAAACTAAATTGACCAATGTGGCCACCTACACCATTTGGTGCTTGGTAACAGAAGAAACATGACAGAAAATCCATACAACGGCCTAGAAATCTAGGCTATATAGTACCTTGAAAATGTACAATTGGCTGATAAATGACGAAAGGACAAAATGTTGACTTGTTCATTTTTTCCATTCTTCATATTCTTGGTGTTCCACTGTGAGATTTGGTTGAATTTTTGTCACTTTTTTCAATGTTTGCTATTGATAAGATCTAAATCATTACCACTTTTCCATTTATTTCAGGCACCCCCTGCTATTTACTACATTCCAAAATACATATCCAAGGAAGAGGAAGAATATTTGCTAAAGCATGTCTATTCAGCACCCAAACCTAAGTGGACATGTTTGGCTCATAGGAGATTACAGATGTGGGGTGAGTAAGCAATGATCCAAGATGCATGTTAGGGCACGTCTAGTTGATTATCTGTTTCCCATGTCCCGACCGACCCTATTTTTGGGCCCGACCCTAAAAAAAAAAGAATCTTTTTTTTTTTTACTTTCCGACCGACCCTGCCCAGAGGAGCTTTTTTTTCTTCTGAGAACTGCATTTTGAATGAAATAAATAAAAAAAATTTGAATAATTTGACATCGTTTATTTATAATCGAGTCTGCGAATTCAACATTTTTCAAATCTGCACAATTTTCTGTATGAACAAGCTGAAGAATAATACAGAGGGAGATGTGTCTCATGAACATCATGTACACATGTTTGTACTTCTTGCCATGGCATTGGCAGCATTTCTGTCACAAATAAAGAAATTTGATACCCTATTATAGATACTTCTGCCTTTTTTTTTCCTTTTTTTTTTTACCTGACCGACCGACCCTAATTTTCAGTACCTTGGACATGGGAAACAGATAATCAACTAGACGTGCCCTTAGAAGTAACACAAGGAAACATTAACAGAAAGCACCTCACTGTTGGGATATGCAATTTCAAATGAGGAAATTTGTTAAAAAATGTAAAGTATAACACAATTTATCATTATTATTATTAACATTATTATTATTGTTATTGTTATTATTTTATTATTATTATTATTATTATTATTATTATTATTTTTATTATTATTATTATTATTATTGTTATTATTATTGCTGTTAACATTATCATTATGATTATTATTATTAATATTATTATTATTATTATCATTACTTTCATCATCATCATCATCATCATTATCATCATCATCATTATCATCACCAATTCAGCATCATTATCATCTTTGATGTTATCATTATATTTTTGCATCGTGCATCTCTCTTATGATGTGCAGGCTTTGTTCCAGTGCTCATTTCTGATTGCAGGAGGTCTTCCTCATCCAAAGGGAATGATTGCAGAAAAACTACCACAGGTAAGGTGATAAATAGTTTAAGGTTTAATTTTCAAAAGGTATTTACTTAGATTTTCCAGATTTTTTACTAGTGTTTTACTGCTAGAACAAGTAATGCCGTGCTGCTGCCTGTTTTACATAAGCATACAAATTTTGATTGTATCATTTGTTTGAAGAGATCTCTAAAGTGAATATCATTGTAAAGCTTATAAAGTGATAGTGATTATTGTCTACTTTTTTGATTATATTGAAAATTCATAGCTAGTATTACTATGTACACTTTGAGTTATCAGTAATTAGTTGTAAATGATATTTTTGCACATGTTTTGTTATTTCAGTGGCTTAGTGTATATGGACAGAAGATAGGAGAGTTAGGTGTATTTGATGGCAAATTACCTAACCATGTTTTGGTTAATGAATATAAGCCTGGCGAAGGAATAATGGTATGTAAAGCATGATTAGAATGAAACACACAAATGTTAATGAATTCACAATTTAGCAGTGCCATAGATATATTGTATATTTTTGTATCAAAATGAATTTCAGACATCATATTCCTCATATTTTATGGATGTTTTACAATGAATATTCAAAGAAGCATGTTTGAACATGTATGGACATATTTTCAAACAAGACAGTTATAAAGTCTTTTACAAACCTCTTGCCTTGAGGTGTGTGGTTGGTTCTCTATCCTTTAGTAAGAAAATGTCTTTTAATTTTCTGAAAAAGTCATTGCACAGGCAACTCTGCTTAATCCGGACTATTGTGGACCCTAAATTTCTGTCTGTATTATGCGAAATCCGGATTATGCGTAAAGGAATTGTATATATAGGAAGAAACTGGCACTTCCAATCTGTCTGGCTTAGACAAAAATTTGGATTACACATGTCCGGATTAAGCAGAGTTGCCTGTATTGAATAAAAGGTAACAGGCTGTTTTGCATTGCATATTCTCTTCAAAACTTGCAGGTAGTTTATTAAGTTCATGTTGAGCCCAGATAATCTTTTGGAGGAGAGGTAATCCAATGTATACTACATTTATGATGTCATGAGGATGATGATCTGTGTATTCTGTATTTACAGCCTCATGAGGATGGTGATCTGTGTATTCCAGTGTATTCTGTATTTACAGCCTCATGAGGATGGTGATCTATACTACCCTACAGTATCCACCATAACGCTGGGCTCTCACACACTTCTGGATTTCTACCATCGTCTTGACAGCGGAGGAGGAGAAACAGGGAAGGAAGCGGCTGAAACAAGTGGGAATGGAGTGATGGAGCAGGTACATATGGTTTTAGTTTTCTGGATAAAAGAGGAAGGCATTGAGAAACAACTTATGACCCATGATCTGTTTACTGTAGCCATAAGTGTTTTACATTCAACAACACTTTGATCCAAAAATATGTTTTCATTGTGCACTTGTATGGTACCTCTCTGAGATTTTTATGAAGGTAACCATACTTGCTGGAATCATAGTTTAGGAGTAAATTCTTGCAATTAATGATTTGATTATTTGTATGTGCCGGACTTCCCTATTATTTTCAACTGGTATCTGTCTATATAAGTCACAGGTATTTTGATACTTATATAAGTTATTCACTTATCACATTTATCACACACACACACACACACACACACACACACACATGTGTGTGTGGGTATATACCAGTATATATATATATATATACAGGTGAACTTGGATATGACGGACCACTGCATGACGGATATTTGCATATGACGGACGATATGCTTGGTCCCAGTCCAATGCATATCAAGTATTTGTCATATGTATACGACGGATTTTGCATATGACGGACCAATTTTCATGGTCCCATTGAGTCCGTCGTATCCAAGTTCACCTGTATATATATATATATATATATATATATATATATATATATATATATATATATATATATATATATATATATATATTGGTGCTCGGACAATAAATCGAAATATCGTCTTATTGATCGTTGCGCCACGATAGTAGCGCTATTGATAACCCCCAAAATTATCGATAATGCACAGTAATTCTCGTCCAAAGAAAAGCACATGTTATGCTACAAAATTATACAAAAAAGAAACCTAACTACTCAACACAACGCCACTTCTATTAGTTTGATATACCGGCGGTCCTTTCCGGTAAATAAACCGCCATTAAGGACTGCAAAATCACGTTGATAATCCCGCCATGAACGTGACTTTGGTCAATTTCAAAATGGCGGAGGTTGTTTACCGGAAAGCATTGTGTGTATAACGATCTATCAGGAGGTGAATACGGGTGAGTTCCGTGCCACTTCAAGTTTCCAAATTATCGTTTTTTATCGATAGTCTATCGTCATCTGGGACGATATATCGATAAAAAAAATTCAGCCAAGTCCGAGCACTAATATGTATATATATATATATATATATATATATATATATATATATATATATAGATATATATAGATATATATATATATAGATATATATAGATATATATATATACATATATAGTGGTCGGACGATTAAGCGAGATCTCGAGCATTTGGTTGAAGTGAGGCCGACTCAACCCGTTCGAACAGCATTTGAAATAATCCATTATTTCAAATGTGAAATTTCTGAATAAATTTTGTGAAATTATGCAGCCAAAACATACAAAAGTAATAGAACTTTCGTTCAAGTGACACGGAACGACTCCATGTCAACACTCAAGAATAAACAAATCTATTGCACCATATTTGGTGCACCGATTCATCTAGTGCAGTGGTACACCTCATGTGTGCCTGGCATGTGCCGGCGCATGTCGCGGCACAATAATGTTTTAAATTGTTTGCCTTAAAATTACGGCAATGTGGCCGTGAAACTCGAACCGAATCGAGTAATTGTTCAAAATATTTTTCGATCAATCGATTAAAAAAATCTCTTCGTATCTGAACCCTATATACTGTAGAACAGGTAAAGTTATCCCACATGATCTATTGGGTGCTTATTTACGCTATCCACCACTGGAGGTGATGGCGCGTCGGTCGGTGAATTTCACCCCTAGACGGGCATGGCTGAAACGAAGAAAAATGTGTCCAATAACTTCACAAAAGCATTATAATATGATACATTGGTAACTTATGAATAAGTTTCCAATGTATCATATTATTATTCGCATACTTACCTGTCTGATTTTGTGGATACCTATGCCAAATTATGGTTTTCCTTACGAGAAGCAAGATGGCCGCCGTCATCGTACAATAGACGCTATCACGAAAGGGAGGCGGCAGTTGCGATAGATTCAATTGATCAATCATCAACATACATATATGTGTATGTTGATAATTATCAGAATAAGATATGTTTTGAAAAACTAATGAAATTGTTTGTGCCGTGAATTGATTGTTTGCCAATTTACGGCAAGGATTCTATTTGCAGTTGGCGATTATATACGGCTATAGCATGAAATTCACCCCTAGCCGGGTCTGAGGCTAAAACGAAGAGAAATGCCTGCAATAACTTTACAAAATCAGTATGATATGATACATTGGTAACTTATGAATAAGTTACCAATGTATGATATTATTATTCGCATACTTACCTGTCTGATTTTGTGGATACCTGTGCCAAATTATGGATTTCTTACGAGAAGCAAGATGGCCACCGTCATCGTACAATAGACGCTATCACGAAAGGGAGACGGCAGTTGCGATGGATATAATCAGATTTTCATTTTCATTTTCAGTATAAACGTCCCTGATATGATTGATTAATTATCAACATACACATATGTGTATGTTGATAATTATCAGAATAAGATATATTTTGAAAAATTAATGAAATTGTTTGTGCCGTGAATTGATTGCTTGCCAATTTAAGGCAAGGATTCTATTTGCTGTTGGCGAGTATATACGGCTTTAGCATGAAATTCACCCCAAGCCGGTCCAAGGCTGAAACAAGGCTGTAGAACTTGCTTGCTAGCGAAATAAAGTACAAGCGAAAAAACGAAAAATCGGCTTTTCGCGAAATTTTTGTAGCGCAATATATACCTATTCTACAGTTTATATGGATATATAGGTTATACAGAGTATACAGAAAATACACTTTTACATATTAACATGTTAGTAAGAGGTCTTTAAGGTGCCAAGCAACACTTGTGTGGGTATGAACGAGTCTGAATAGGTCTCCTTATGTGAATATTTTCGTAATTCTGCTATTTCAGGAACGCCAAGGCAGTTCATGGGAGGAGCGCCACATAACATCGCTTTTGTTAGAGCCACGCAGCCTGGTGCTTGTCAGAGAAGATATGTACAAGGTACATCTACATGGCATTGCTGAGAGAACTGAGGACACCATCAATGATGAAATAGCCAATCTAGAGAGTACAGACATTAACATGGGAGATGTGCTGAAAAGAGGAACCAGAGTCTCCCTTACCATTAGACATGTACCAAAGGTACTGAAGGCAAAAATCAAACTTGGTCTTAGCAGATGATTGGTAAAGATTCACAGTGGACATCTTAAATTAGTTGAGCTGTATATAATTTTTAAAGGGTTTGAAAACCTGCTAACCTATAATGTGCCATGCCAGGATACTGAATGTTATGAGAAATCAGTACATGCTTCGGGGAACAGGAACAATGTCTTTGGAGAATTAAGGGACAATCATAACTTCACCACCAGGAATACTGTCAGGCCTCCATAGTCAGCTGTAGGGTAGACTTGCCAATCTCTGAGAGCCAAATGCTCGAAATGGTTGCCACTGGCTGCTCGCTGTCCCTCACCACTGCCTGGGCATGCATTCTAACTAGAGTATGCGAGAAAGTTCCCAGTGACTTGGGGTTAGGTGGTGGCTTTTGCTGGGTACTCCTGTTCCCTCCATCACTTACCACTGGCCAATCAAGACTAGATGAGCACAGTATGGCTGAAATAGATGATAAACGAAGTTGCTCATTCATACCAGACCACATCACATGTCAAGTGATTCCGATAACTAGCATTTCTGGTTTGACTTGTAAGGTGATAAAAAGAAGAATCTCATGGAAATGAAAACTATTCATTGTTCCTGCGCAAGGTAAATGAGGTCTAGGACAAGTAGCAGATGGCAGCTTCAACAGCAAACAAAATGCATATCAGTGAATGTCTGCACTTGTGCATAATGATGATGAATGCAGTCAAGTTGCTGTAATATAAGAGTTAGTCGAGGAACAATTGGATTGTTTGCATCAAACATTCTGATTAAAACAAGTTATGTAAACAAATATGCATTTATTTTCCTCATTGCTAGTGTTTGGCAACTAGTTTCTCACAAATGATGACTTTTCTGTGGATTGGTTTTGTTCGAGTGTATCTAACTATCTATACATGTTAGCTGGAAATGTTAATGCATAATGCTTAGTATAATCCATGGGTGCCAGGCCATGTTGACAGTTTTCAGGAGATATGTCTTGGTTAAGTTATTTGTCCTGTTACACATTATAAGCAGTCCATTATGTAATGAGTGATGAGTAACGAAAACTGCTATAGGCTATGACACCTATTGATACAATAGTATCCTTGCCGGGATTGATCATTTATTAATAATGTCACTATTGGTGACAAAACCTTTACAACTTAGGGCTTTGTACTTAAGCTTACTTGTGCAACACTGCTGCATCATTGCTTTTTGAAACAGTTGGGAAAAACAATCTATATTCTCTAAATAATGTGTTGTAATGACAATCTCTGTTTTTAATGCTTTCACAGTATGTGAGACAACTACTTTCTATACGAGATCTATCACATTCAGTGATTGTAACTGTGCTCAATTAGCTTTTCCATAATCATTGCAGATTGGTTCATTTACCTTCAAAAAGGGTTAAATTTACCAAAAAATACTAATGTACTCTTGGTTACTTTTTTGAGAAAATAGATTTCTATCAAAGGTAATAGTCGTACTATTCATTATCTGTATGTTACTTTGTAATATTTCTATTGATGTTGCAACACAGCAGCTCAGTAAACAACAAAAACAATCAAAATATAAAAACACTGTAGAGAGAATGATATGAAACCAGGTCAACCATTTTATTGGCTTTCACAGTTCTGGAACACAACATATGGAACATTTACATCTTTATTCGAAATCAATTCATAATAGTAGTGAGTGAACGATTTCTTGAGGTATGTCAACAAAGAATTATTTTTTCTCAAATGCCTCAACCTTATCCCTGTTTGCAATTACAGATAGAAAAATCACTAAAAACAAAAATATATATTCACAGGTGGTCACCCATCGAACCATGAAGTGCACCCACTGTTGCTTAATTTTGGAAATAAGATGAGCAGCGATGCACGAATGTAGATATGGTGATATGCATTAGCTGAATACTCTTAAGTAATTATATACAATACAACTGGGAAATGTCCCAAGATCATAACTAACTGTCTATATTTAGTGTTTCTCCTGGCTTCAAAATACACTTAAATGAAACTAAAGGTAAGCAATTTTTCCCATGCATTTGCCTACACCCATGCCGTGCATGTTCTTTTCGCACTGTCCACTCAAGTGCAAAATTACAGTGCTGCCATCTATTTGCGTATATCAGAATTGCTGCAATACCACAGCTTTAGAGACAGGGAACGAGAGACAGAGAGATGGAGATAAAGAGAGACCAAGATAGAGAGACAGAGAGACCGGGAGACATAGACAGACAGATAGACCGAGACCAAGAGAGACAGAGAGACCGAGACAGAGAGAGAGGTAGAGAGAACGAGAGAAAAAGACAGAGAGACCGGGAGACCAATGTACATAGACAGACATATAGACAGAGACTGAGAGAGAGAGAGAGAGAGAGAGAGAGAGACCGAGAGAAAAAGATAGACTTCTTTGCTGACATATATTCTTTCTGTTGCTGCCTTTAAACCAAAACAACTAATAAAATATGCCATTATCCTCTAAGAGATCTCCTTTTCTATTTATGAAATATCTATATACATATCAAGTAGAATTTATTTTACAATTATACATAATTGGTTTCTATTTACAAATAAATGGTTACCAATCAACAACATGGCAGATATCTCTTTAGGTTGCATTACGTATACCAATGAGTGTGTATTTGAATTGATGGAAGGAGCAGTGCCAGCTGTCTGCATTTGACAGGATACCCTCTACTGGTGACAATATTATTGCCCCCTGATTGGCACCCAAGTTCACAATTGCAGTATATAGTATTGCTGTGTTACACGGCTATCTGTCAAATTCAAATAGGATACAGTTGTAATGCTTGATAGGCCGCAGTACTGAGCTCTGCTCTGATAAGTGATCAGCATAGATATAGTGGTCGTTATCAGGAAAGCAGCATCACACCGGTTACATTGTTTTCTGTAGAATATTACCTGCTGCTGATAAATGTTAGCCTTAGCATGTCTCCCAGCTATCTGAATTAACACCGTCAATAATGTTCTACTGCATACCTTTGGAATGGTGTAAAGAATATATCACAATTCTATGTATATTCATTAAATGGAAAAAAACTCAAAAAATGTTTTTTCAATTTATGAACTTGCCTACCTCAGACTTTCATATACCCCAGACAAAAGCACTGGTCCTAAATCATTCCCATCTACTTCAATGTTAATTTACATCACCTATCTCAGACACAGTCAGTGACACCACGAAGTTCAGAATTATTTTACGAAATATTTGAAGGAGAGTTGTTGGTAATGATCTGAGAAGCATTTCTCCTATTATTTTCCCAAGTCAGTTTTTGGCTGAAATATTTCATCGAAGTTGTCTGGCTGCTTGCCCAACCTGGCCACTAGAACACTTTGGTGATTGTCTGACCTTGGTCTTATACTAGAATAAGGTTTTGGATACATTTCAGTGTTTTGAAGTTGACGTTGTTATTTTTAAACAATTCCTTAATGCTAAACTCATGTGCTTTAAAACCTTTGTGCAATGTTTGCATATACAGACCCATAGTATCAGAAGGTTTTTCATTACTACCTAACCCATTCACACTCTGAGTTTCCAGGAAAGTATCGTCTGCTATTTTCATACTTTTGAAAATAACTTGGAAATAAAACAAATTTTCACAAAATATTTGAAGGAGAGTTGTTGGTAATATTCTGATAAACATTTCTCCTTCAAATATTTTTGATAAAAACACTTATGTGAGGAAAATATCAACAAAATAGTCAGGCCTGTTTCGGCTGCTCTGAGTGCCAACGGGTTAATAATGACATTTTGCTATTTCATTTTTGGTTCCCGTTTGTTACAGCTAAGGTCATGAAAGTATGTATTTATCTCCATACCTTTATCGTAATGGGGTTCCTCAAGGTCTTTCACTTGCAAAGAATCCATTGATACTAGCTTAGTTATTCAGTGTATATACATCCTTAAAATGATTATCACACTCTTAGGGATCCTATTCAACTAGAACTTTAAAAAGTTCCCATTTCTGATTTGCAATCTTTTTTCTATATCACACAGTCATAGGCGCACAACTCTTTTTAGAAGAACAATGTACAATTAGAAATACAAACGTCTTTGAAAACATCAAGGGCCAATCTAATCAATTGAATGATATATAACAGTCTCTGTCTTTCAATTGTAATACATTTGATGTCATGAAGAGAATTACTCCAATTTCAACTGGTTTCTATCTTTTTAAAGGGACTGGAGAAATAGTTCAGGGTATTATCTTTTGAAGATGCCCAGGAATTAAGCATCCTCCTACAATATAAATCTTTCACTTTGTGTCTATGTGTCTTTTAATCTTGGCCTTATCTTCATTTCCACTGTCTTCATGGTATATTTACTTCCATGTAGAGGTTTCCATATGATACCATCATATAGCCCTTCTGGCATATTATTATTTCTGTAGTACTTTCCATTCAGATTTGACTTATAGCAGTTATAAAACCACCATGCACCATGAAATCGCTTTGCACAGTTGCCATCAAAATTCTTAACAGCCTTGTCATGGTCCTTGTCCCTAGTGGAGAATTGTTGTTTGTTATGTTTGGACATGCCATCCCCGGCATTTCCACTGAACCCGCCAACGTGCAGCCGATAAGCATTTTTCTCATCATCCACCTTGAAATATTCATATATGGCGGTATACTTCTTACGATCCCAGTCCACCATGTCAATACGCAAAGAGTAGTCACCTTGGTTAGTCAGAAAGTGGATGATATCATTTCCAATCCAATGTTCACCGTATTTACCTGTAAAAATACCATCAACAAACAAATCAACTTCTAGTTACTTTAAATCCTGTTAATATACCAATGTTTTTGATTTGCCAGTTTTTATCAATCGGACGTGTATGATAAAATAAGATTCCGAAAATTTTGAAGAGCATAAGATTGACAAATTTACAACATTAAAGCACAAACCAGATCTCTGCCCATTTCTTTAAGTTGTGTGAGGCTAGACAGAAACAAATAATCAGGATTCATTTATTACCCTCTGATAAAGGGCTTGGGAGGGTAAATTGTTATTAATACAGACAATTGCCTAGTTGTTGAGTTCATCAATGACTGAGATGAGAACCGACACCAACTAGTATATACCACATGCTCGGCTCATAAGCATCAATTTCAATTTACCCTCTAAAGTCCAATGTGATAACACAACTTCTAAAGTCCAATGTGGTAACACAACTTCTGTTAATTTGACATAGATTGGAAGAGCTAAAAAATATTTTAAAATCAAAACATCTTTTCTTATAGTATTCCCTCTGACAATACCTCAATGTGGGTTGAAATTTTGAATTTACTTTGTTTATTGTCACTTTTTTCTGTATTAAAATAAATTGACATAAAAACGTTGTAAAAAAAGAAAATTCCAAGGTAAAACTAAGGTCAAGTCAATGGTAAGCCTGGAGGTAGCATAAATTGTTGGAACTTTGAGAGTAGGTGGAGGCAATGCCTTAGACCATTTGGTTATTGAGGCGGCCCTATATTCAATAGGGAAAGATAGTTTGTTTCAGAATCATTATTCTTTAATATTAAATGAGTGATCATGGTTGTTCCTAATGTGATTTGTCACAGGTATTGTCAAGTGATGTGTTTACACAAATGTCATATAACCAAATACAATTGGTGGTTTAGGATGTTATAATGTTGTTATGGCCTGGGCCCTATCTTCAATTTTGGTCATGTTAGCTTTTTATCTGACTTATGACCCAACTTTTCAAAGCAGATTATATGTATTCAAAGACCTGAGTGGTTTTGTATGAATTTCCTATTTTATTCCATTCCTTAACTAGTAAAGTATATAGCAAATAAGGGTTTCTGTAATGCTTTGAAGTATGAATATAGTATAGATTTTGGCTGAGGTTTAAATTTAGCACAATAACATGTAAGACCTTAAACTAGTGTTAATTGAGTGATGAATTACCTCCGAAACCATTCTTGTAGTCCTCCCAATCTCTGAAGAAATCTATAGATCCATCTGAGCGCTTTTGAATTACAGTCCATCCTCCGTTTTTCATATCACAAAAAACATCAATGATGTTGGAAGTGGCAACTGGTGTAATGCGAAAAAGTGTGTCCCTCTTTTTTCCATTCTTGAAATGATCATAACAATCTGAAAAGTATTAACAATCATAATATTCATCTATTTAATTTCATGGTGCTATATGAAAACTAGTAGCATATACTGAAATAACTTACCATAGGTGCAACCACATAATGCTATCCTCTCCCTTAGCAGGAAATATTTCAGATTTGAATTTACACACGAAGGCCATTTAGTGCCATAAAATTTTACCAGAAAGTGGTCCTTTTACAATGAAAAAACATCAATTACTCTAGAGAGAGAGCAGAGCCTTCAGATCCAAAGAGGATTGAGGGATCTTTTAGATGCATGGTATCCACAGACAGATCCACACATTCGCCTTCTTTTATTTGCAGGCAGGGTGCCATTGCTTGGTATTCCCCGGGAACTCTTATTGTACACCATCGACTGATTGAGCCAGCCAAGAAGATGTGCTCTATACAATGTCCGATTTGAGTTAAATCAACTCAAAACAAAAGAAAAGTAAATAATACAGGTATTTAGAGAATGAATAACTTCTCAGAAATAAATTTCTACTAGGGCACCTAGAGAACAAAGTTATGGTTGTTTGATCAGAAACGTATGGGCATAATAACCATTTAATTACTGCATCAAAAATCAAAACTTGTTACAAAAGTGTAAGTGCTGTAGAATTGTTAGTTGAAGATAAATGTGCACTCTCACCAATAGATCAGATGCCCTGAAAATGAAAATCCGGCTTGAACACATAAGCAGGTTTTAATTCTCAGGACTAATGTTAAATATGAGAGAATTTGGAGGGGAGCTCTTCTGGTCATCAACACAACTATGAAAAGTCTCATGATCCCCTCAGTATGGAATGAAAAAGAGAATTAAGCCAATTGTATCTGGAATTTAGGCTAGAAGTGATATTTGTTGGAATAAAATCTGCCGTCTGAATGACACGTACATGAACATTTTTTTTACCTTTTGGATGCTTGTGGTCAGGGTTTGTGTAGAGTGGCTTCTTAGGTAGACTGTCAGCTTTTGGCATGTTTTGTTTGAGACCATCCTGCTTCTCTTTCTTTGCTTCCTCCTTTTGCCTTTTTTCGTCATCGTGCAGCGTTTGCTGCTTAGAGGGAAATTTCTTTGGCTCTTCTTGAATGTGCTCTTGTTTTGCAGGCTGATGGTTTAGATTGCTGGTGGCTTTATTGATATCCTGAGTTGTTTCTTTTGACTTAATTCCATTTGTTGTAACTTTTTGTGTCGCAGTGCTCTCTTGGTGATTTAAGATTTCTTGTTTTAAATTGGCATTGATTGGTTCTTTTTCAACTTTCTTAGTTTGTTTGACATCTCTCTCCATGGCAGATTTTAATATATTTGTAGCCTCTTGTGTTTCAATTCCTTGAGTATTTATGTGAATTTTAGGTTCATTTTCGTTGATGTTTCCTCCTGTATCTTTTTGAGATTTGGTATTTATCTTTTCAGTGGGTTCTTGATTCATTTTAGAATTCACCAAGGTACTTTGATCAGCAGGAACATGTTTTGGGGCTTCATTTGTTTTAAGTTGTAGTGATTCTTCATTTCTTTTACCTGTTGTCAATTCTGCGTTAGCTTTCTTTAATTTTGCTGGCTTTTGGTCCTTGTCTTCAAACTCACCTTTTGGCTGTTTCAAGTTACTGCCTTTGAGGTGATCATTAGTGTTCACATTTGTTTTCAAGTCTTGCTTTCCATACAATTCCTCATTGTTATAAGACTTTTTGCCGTTATTTTGAGGATTATCAGCAAGCTTCTGCTCATTTAACCGTTGTTCAGAATTTCCTATGTCTTGCATATGTTTTGGAGCCTTTTGCCCATTGATTGGCTGAGGTTCTCTTTTGTTTTGATTGTCAATGTTAGAATTAACCTCATTGCTTACTTCATCATCATTTATTTCATTCCTGTCCTGTTCATTAGGGTCATTGTTTATTTCACCAGAAGTTTCTTCTAGGGATGGATTGGAAGGATCATTTATTTCCTTTGGTAACTGTACAGCTGGTACACCGCTCACTTTGTTTTGTGAAGAATCCTTTGGTTTTCCATCTGTCACATCAGGTGCTTCAAGATTGTTCCCCTCATGTTTCAATTCTACAGTTGAGACTTTGTGTACAATTTTCTCAGGAGAGAAATTATCAAGCTTCCTAAGTATCTCTGATATTTGCAGTGCTTGCTTATTTATAGTTTCATGTAAAGCACGATTTTGGTTTTCAAGCTCTGCTGTTCGCGCATTTATACTTCCTATCAAGAAAGTCTGCTGTTGTAGAACATGGCTTAGTTCTGCTATTCTAGATTGGTGCTTACTGATCAGGTCCAATGATTTATTGTTTTCTTGCAAGGCACTTGATTGTTGGGCAGCTGCTTTAAATTGCTGATTTTGTGTTTTTTGAGATTGCATTATTCTCATATTTTCATATTTAAGTTCAGTATAACTATGGTTAATTTTTAAGAGCTGATTTTCCAATTTCAACACATGGTTTTCAATTTTTGAGAATGCCTGAGTGTCATTAGTCTTGTTCAGCTTATCTTTTAAGACATGGTTTTCAAGATGAAGCAATTGCAACTCCAAAGTCTGAATCTTTTGTGTCATCATGTTCATTTCAGGCAAAGGAGCTGTGTATGCTTGCCGTAAAATATCTTCCTGAGCATTTGGCTCCAAAACACTCTGTTGATTTACTTCAACAGCTTCTTTATCAGAATTGCTAGGACTCTTTTCAATATTGCCTTTAATAGGAACTGTACCTAGTCCATTGGATTCATCTGTGCCTTTCTCTATTATGGGTGGCTTGGGAGAACTTGGTAATAAAGTCTTAACAACATCTTTAATGACACCTAATACTGATCCTTGCTGACCCTCTATTGGATTAGTTTGTTCTTGATCATTATACATGTCAAATGTTAGTGTCATTAAAAGTAGATATCTACAAACTAAGTTACAAACATATGATTCATTTGCACAAAAGTTCATCAAATATTTAATATTGTATGTTATTCTTTTAACCTGGCCAGCTGAGGATAGTGGACCTTTCAAGTGTTTTTTTGTGTTCTCATTTATGTTTATCCCTTTCTTGTTATTGGTAGATGCTTCTCTGTTCTGATTTGTCACATCTTGGTTCATAACATCAGTGTCTGCCCCATGTGTTCCAATACCAGCTAACTCTTGGTTATCTCTTGTTTGGGGCACATCAACTTGGTCTGAAACCAACTTATTAAGTTCATATGAAAGTAATGATTGATCAGAAGTTTCACTTGTTTTAGAATGCATATTATTGTCAGTTTTGCTCTCATCTACAGGTGTATCTGTTAGTGGTTTTGGTGTGGTCAGGCTTTCCTCATAATTAATGTGTGAACTAGGGGCTCTAAGTGGAGAGGCATTCTCAATTTGTACAGACGGTTCCTTATTATCCTTTTCTTGTGGTGTGTTTAATAAATTGCTGTCCTTTGGATCACCTTGGCTTGCGCCGCTGTGTTTATCCTCAGTGCCTTCTGCACGTATTGATTCACTTTCTTGTGCATTCATTTGATCTGCACTTTCAGGCTGTGCATTATTGTCATGTAGGAAATGTTCACTTTCTTCATCAGCTTGTTTGTTCTGACTATCATCATTGTTTGCATTATGCTCAGATATCTCTGGATAGCTTTCCTCTTCTTCTTCATCCACCTCTGTTGGGTCAAATACCTCTTCTGACTTTATTACTGCTTCATCATCTATGTGCGTATGGTTTTCACCATCATGACTCCCTTCATCCGTTTTACCTCCACTGTGGTCCTCATCAGAGGTCTCCCTATTCCCCTCCGCTATGTTATCCTTCATATCCTGTTCACCTAAATCTGGTATTTCTTTGGTGCTTTCCTTTTGTTCATCAGTTCTTACTTCGTTGTTATCCTCTGTAGTATTTGCATTTGGACTCATTGTTCCATCGTGAATTGCTGCCTTGTTTTTCCCATTGTTGTCCGAGATTGATTCTTTATTGTCAACAGGGTCATCACCTATTTTGTTTTTGTCTTCTTGTTTGATTGAAAAGATTTCACTATAAGATCCTAGGAGTTCACAGCTCATCATGAGAGGTCCCTTAGATTCTTTAACTAAGCTCTCTATGGTGTCCTTTATAGAAGACTGTTCTTCGCTGAGCTTTCTTCGGAAAAGGCCCTGGGCAGACATTCTAAGAAACCAGATCTTGACATTGCACTGTGGGCCATCACTGCAAAGAAATAAACAAAGTAATAGGTGTAAGTGCAAAGTATTTGGCCAGAAGCCTCTGTTGGGTAAGGATACATGGATAAGCAGCGAGATAAGATTTGAGCCTGCTACAGGCTGACACAATGACAATGCAAAAGAACAGGAATTTACCTATCTATACTGCATCTTTGGTCAAATAGCCCGTATGTGCTTTACCTATCATAAAAATTAAACTCTGTAATGTTTATAAACATATAGAATAGAATAAACCATTAGTATGAATAAAATGGTAAAATTGTTTGAGCTTTGAAATCTTCTCTCTGAAAAATAAAATATTACTTATTAATTTTAAATTGGGTCAGTTTAGAACATGATTAAGTGAATTTTAAGTCAAGCTGTGTTTGCAAGGAACCTATTTTAGTCTTAAAAATTAAAAAAAGAAGATTTTATTTGAGACCAGACACATGATCATTTTCTGTCTTCTGTGTACCTCAAATTTCACCAATTATGACAAACTCACTAAATTCTCAATAGTGGGTTGACATAGTAACTATACTAATGATCAGCGTTGTCAACAGATATTTTGGCCCTTTTGCAACTAGACACTTTTGTACTTTATGTAAAGAGAGGTAATTTTTTCTAGTTTTCTATCTTAAAATGATATGACCTTAGCAGTTAAAAGCAACATAGTTCTGGACCAACAAGCTCCGATATATGTACCAGTATGATTTCCAACATTCCTTTAATCATAGCTATATACCCCATGTTGTGGTTGGTGTTGCTTTCTATAGACTATGTATTTCTGGCAAATACACCATAATGAGCTCATACATGTCACCTTTTCAATAAGACCTCCTACGAAGCCATCCCCTTCAGCAATCCCCAGTATTGGCCTATGAAAGTGTGATCAAAACAGGCCTGAAGTTGCCCATCTTGAGCAGGCTTTCTGCATCGCCTGAGCACCTGCTCCCATTGGTCAAGTGATAGCAGTGGCGGGAATTGGTAGGTATAAATAGCCTTGGGTTTGATCAGAGGAGTTCAGAGAGGCAATGGAGATGGACAACTAAGATATACAGTTAGAAATAAGTTAGACACTAAAACATTTGCTAGCTTAGACTAAGGAACACAGTTTGCATTATAATGCAATTGTGACCAGCCGTGTTCATTGCATTGGATTAGAACACCGGAAGTTTGTTTACTGCTCAATCATCAGTGTACGTTTAATTATATATATATATATATATATATATATATATATATATATATATATATATATATATATATATATATATATATATATATATATATATATATATTGAAATGCCTTTTTGCTCTATGAACCTAAGACAAGTAATTGGGATTCCAGTATAAACAATGAGAACTCATCTGTAAACTTAATTTCCGTTTGTCTGGTTGTATGTCAAGATGAGAATTGAATAAAATGATAATTTGGCAGTCATATTCTGTCAGTCCTATTATTACATCCATATACTGCACACAGCACCATATTTTAATAACTTCCCAACATGAACAGTAGAACTGTGCATTGAGTACATAGTTTTGCCAGTTCTGCTATGGTGCTTAATAGAGGTCAGAAATTGGGGTCATGTGACACCAAATGGATGCCCTTATAGATCTTGGCAGGAAGCGCTGTGCTTCACTGATAAATGCAATTTCCTCTTCTTTAGGTACTGGGGATGGATTTTTGAGTTGAGCAATTGACAGATACCATATAGCACTACACTTTTAGCCCAAGTTCGTATGATGGTGCATTTGCCCTATAAGGATTTAGCACTAACGTTTTGCTGTCTATCATCACTACTGACGGTTCCCAGTGAATTATAGCTGCCTGTCGGTACTACGGTTTCCTTTACCACTTTCAGCTGTCTATTCGCGAATTAGCATGAATACAGCGGAGAAAGGGACAATAAGCGATATTCCAAGGTCCTTCCCTGCAAAACACAATAACACCAGCAACATCTCAATACAATCGTCTTCTTCGGTGTTTTCCACTTGCTACCACTCAGAAACGTGACGCCAGATCACTTGTGCTAGTAGAATCATTGCAATGGTTGTCTTCTATTGATCAAATACCGGGATCAAATATCATTGTCAAGTATAAACAGCTGGTCTAGTAGGACAGTACGTATTCTATGTTTAGCAATGATCAATCACAACTTTCATAATGCTGTACATGAAAATAGCAGACTGAAGTATACTATTATGATTGTTTTACAGGAGTCACTGGTTGCAGGATAATTTTGAGAAGTTGGGTGTATAATTAGTAAGGATGCATATGAAAGTGAAATCTTTACAAACACTTCAAATGTGTTTACTGGACTTGCAGTAAACCACAAATGCAGGTCTCGAAGGCACTGCAATGTGTACGCCCCAGTATCAAACAAACTCAACCTTTCTTTAGGAACAACAAAGAATTTTGATTATTGCCACTTTTTCTGCCATGTTGCGGCCAAGTCGTGACTAGCCAAGTTAGTAGTGAAGGAAACCGAAGTACCCGTAAACCATCGCCTGTCCCCTAGTCACTGGCAACTTTCTCACATACCATGGCTGGAATTTTTGAAGCCGGGCAGTGGTGTGAGACAGCTAGCAGTCAGAGGCAATACCTTAGACCACACAGCCATCAAGGCAGGCCTCACATGGATGGGTAATGCCTTGATAATCACAATATGTTATAAGTTAAATTCAATAAAATATAATCATACGCCGGTTTTCGTCTTTTTACCGTATCCCAACTCAAAGTATGTAACATCAGGCATGAGAATAAATCTTCATTCACTTCCTCAACCGTACCTATTTGACAACCTAACTGACATCTCAGGCACCTTTTAAAAACCTAGCCTTCTGTAAGCAAAAGGTTTAGGGGGTTCTCACTATTTTCTAGCGTATTCGAAAGTTCTTTGCTATATGAGATATCCAGGATTCCGGATGTATGATATAACCGTGTGTGTGTTTCAGGTCGACAGTGATACGCTAATTTTAGTCTTGGATTTAAATCCACTGTAACAAATATTCTCCTGACAACGCTAGGTGACACGATCGAGAAACAAGGCAATTACGTTTGGGTATTAATTGCGGTGTTCAGGTGTCAGCTTCACGTTTACAGAACACGCAAGCAATTTTTCCTACACGGACACCATGTGGTGCATGGTTTAACACTAAGTGGTGACCAGTTGGTGGATTATGTTGGCAAATATCATGGCATAACCATGCTAAGTTACGAGTACACCATGACCACATCTACACACGTCAGACTACCACCTCACCAAATGCTGATCACCATTACTAATAAACCGGCATATAACACGTTCATAAAGACCTTGTTTAAAAAACAATTTATAACTTCTTCAGGAATCAACTCATATTGTTCACCAACTTTTTTTGTGTGAAAATGAAACTAGCTAACGTTAGTCCTTTACAGAATATATCCTAGTTATGACAGCCACGCTATTCTGCCTAAAATAGAGAAGCGATGGCCAGAAGTACCTATGGATAATGACATTAATGTTTTCAGTAAATATGCGCATTTTTACTAGCATTTTCATTTATTTAAAAAAAGATCTTGTGTTGGCGGTTTTTGTAATTGGTTAGCGGATTGGTCCACATATCAGCTATTGAGCTTCAGTGGTAGACGATAAGATTGCAAATCATTGTTTTCTAGAGGTATTTGCTTGAGCTTTGGGATAGTCAAAGGTTAAAGTAATAGGGGGAGGTGTTTTCCATTACTTTGGTCAAACGTAATGGAACCTGAATGTTTTTTTTCTTATTTCCCACAGATTTTCCAGTGAATTATATAAAATTTGAACGTAGTAAAAGTCAGAAAAAAAATGTGACATCCATCTCTCCATACTAGTATTACTCTTTCAATACAGAGGTCCCTGGCCTATGTTTATGGATAGAAGCTCTGATTGGAAACACTAATCATGTTTTTTTTCAGTTTTTAGTCTGTTGTTTGTTAGGTTGTTTGTTAGGTGGGATCCCATCCCCCCCCCCCCCCCCCAAAAAAAAACACCCTTCTGGAAAGGTTCTTTTGTGATGCATTCTCTATTACTCGTCAGAAACCTTTCAGGCAATATATACTTTGAATAGGCTGAATTGTTAAACGAAAGCAGGGTAGTGAAAAACTCGCGTCTAAGAAATTAACCCCATAAGCTATCTTTGATAATAGCTCATGGCGACAGAAGGGTGTAATACATGTATCGTATACTATATAACACTCTTCACATTCTAATTCGGTTATAAAGATTACGCACGCCCATAGCAACAGAACCAGTCGGATATTTAGTGAGAAATTAGAGCCGTGAATACAATAGTTTATCTTAAATGCCTATTTGTGGAATGGTCAAATTTAGGGCTGACGCTTTTTCCTAAAGTACATTTGAAAAAGAAAATGTGTGCAAGAAAAAGGAGCACTTGCATCTCATGTGTTAATTTTCTTTCCTTCTTATAAACAGAACAGGCAATTTTTGGTGTCATTAATTCGGTTGTGTGTTTTGAGTGATTGGGATGAAATAGGTTTAAAGCTTACCCGCCGTCTTGTAAATCAGCGCCACAGGAAGATATCACAAATGCCGCGAAGTACACCACAGACAGTAAGTTAAAAGGTCCACGCAAAACTCCCATGATTGATTCCAATACTTTATCTCCACAAATCAGTTACTGGACTGGCGTCTCAACTTGATGTTGGTGCGCCTAATACTGCGAGCGGCTCTGGTGGAACTAGCTCGCTCTCAGAGAAAGACACATCGCAGCGGATCAACGTGGACAAGTGCGTGTTTGGTAGGTTTCCAGGTGGGCAGAATCTATGATGTAATTTCCTGGATGGAATCCCACATAACAAACAACTCCTTTCCTTCATGCAGGATGGATATCATTTTGACGGACCCATTCAGAATAGTTCGCTTTAGGATACAAAGAAAAGGTGTTGATATTTTCTTTACAAGTAGGCTTTACTTGATAATGCTGTTGGTAATATCAGTATGTGACGTCGAAAGTTCCCTATCCTGCAGTATACAACGTGGTGGAGAAGGTGACGTATCTTGTGTGTGGCTAGCACAGAGTTTGCATCCTCAATAGAAAGCTGGGTTCAGATCGATAAGCGAGGCGGCAGATGGTAGGCGGCCAGCTATTCATTGACCCATCTCTTCAAAAATTGATAATCTAGCATTGTTGTGAGTCACAAGTAATCCCGCAGTGCAAGTAGTAGTTTTTTTCTGGGGAAAAATTGAATTAATTCTAATGTTCCTAAAGAATAGTGAACCAACGTAAAATAACCATTGTGTGTATTTAAAACACTTTCATACTTCAGTTCCCCAGTAAATCTACTAGATTTTTAAATTGCACGTTCTGGCAAATTCTCCACTCCCAACATATCATATTCGATCGAATTCATCAGATCATATTGTTCATCTAGCACCCGTAGTGCGGTATTTGGAAGATGACAAGTTTCAATATCTACGCGGCGTGTTCCGCGTTCTATAGATATTCCAGCGGTCAGGGGAATCCCCCAAGTGCGCTCGTCACCGTTTGACCTAGTTGATGACGTCATTGGGGAATCCCTGTAGTACGTGTGAGAATCCAATGGCATTGAACAAAGATGTATAGGGCTAAAAGGAAGAATCCCTTTCGGCGGAAAAGGGAACCGCTAGACTTGCCACCGTTACTTGCAGTGCCCGAGGAGTTGCTACTCAAGATCCTATCTTATTTCACATACGACGAAACTGCAAGTTTACGACCGGTAGGAGTGAATTGTTGAAAATAAGGGGAGGGGCGGGCGATATTATAGTAGTACTAGTAGACGATAATGTTTTGCTACATAAATGCATCCTTAGTACTGTAACTGTGGACAACGTGTTATAAGAGAAACGTGTATTAAACGTGATACGATTTATAAAAGAGATGCAATTCTTGAACCACAGCCATTCTAAAAGCTCGAACTAAGAAATATACTATTTTGTTCTCAGTTCTGTTAATTTTGTTCAGGGCTGCTGCTATCCATGTAATTAAATCATTATTCACACCATTTCGCGCATGATAGTATTACTTACACCATATTAGAAAGTGTGGTTCAGCCTGGTATCCACCCAAATATAACGTTACCCCATGAGGCTGAGGCAAGCCGAGTGGGATGTGGGACACAGATGATTGAGGGTGGAAAGCAGGCCGGACCACACTTTAAGGGTGTAACTAGGAACATATATAAATCTCTAATCTACACTTCCTGGGGTAACGATTTCATCATTAGCTCGAACACTAAGAAAAAAATCTAATACATCACATAGCAGGCTTGAAGGTGATGACAGATGTTGATTATGGCGGTGCGCTAAAGGTGATATCAAATTAAGAGGTTCAACATTAAATCTACAGCGTGTGGACGGCCACATGTATGACACCTATTGACCAATTAGCATTGAGAATCACAGCATAGCAGACCATAAATCAATTGATATAATTAGTCATGCGCTTGCATTTACTATGAATGGTGGAAGTTATTTTTGAAATAAGAATGTGGTATCAATTACATTTAAAGAATTCAATCTCCTTAAATTAACAATGCATATTCCTTTTAGGTCTGTAAGCGCATGAATAGGATTTGTCAGCAGATACTGAACAGTGGCTTTGTGAAGGCAGAGAGGCTGCATGCATCTTACTACAAGGAGATCAAAGTGCAGCTTCCACGGCGCCAGTCTGAGAGGCAAAACCACCCCCTCAACAGACATGTCAAGGTCTTGGCTTCCATTGAATCTCGTCTCTCTATCTTGCGGAATACATTCAATGAATATATAGAGCAAGGCATGTGCTGCTTTATACCAGGAAAGGTATGTTTTATACTCAGTTCATGGGTAAAATATTGCTTGAGAACATTTTGTTGCATTAAATTGTTTCTGAGATCGAAAAGTAATTTCTCTAAGGCCATATTACTTATGCCTCAATCCCATATACCCACACTTTCATATGATGTCTTCCCTTAAATATATAAACAAACTTTGAATTTTGATGTCTGAAGGCCAAATTATTTAGATAAACCTACTGGTATGTCGATTCCATAATAGGATATCTTTTACTAGGAATTGTGAATAGAAATTTAGAACCTGTACTTGACTACATAGAAGTTATATTATAACTATTGTGACATTGTATATCTACTGTTATATTGTATTAGCTACTTATTCTCAATAATGCAACATTGTGTCATTGATAAGAAGAAACAATGTAAGCAATGTATTCCAAAGTGTAGTACTTATGAGGTTATGTCATCAATTTCTCAGTGAAAATACCTCACTGTTTAGTTAACAATTACATCATTATGTACTGAGGATATTCTCAAACACAAATGAGAGAAACAATAAACATGAGGGTTGATTGGCCTTTTATAAATGCAAACATTCATGTTTAGGGTAGGTTGAGACAGTGCCTTCATTCAACTGTAGGTTCTCAATCTATATACTGTCTTTTTTTTAAAGAAATTGTGTGATGCTCAAAAAATAATAATTCTCTAGTCAACCAGAAGCAATGTGATAGATGGGACCAATAACTTTGACTTTATATTTTCTAACTTACACCATTTCAACACTGTTTTCAAAACATGTTTCAGGTGTTAGATGAAGTGTTCCGTATCATTGATTTCCTCAAGTCAACGAGTGATCCCCCGTATCCGTACATCCTGCTGCAAGAGCTGAGAGACATCTCCCAGATGGCCATGGAGCACTTTGATGAGAAGGTGGTCCCTCGCCTCAAGAGAGGAGCCGTCATCCCGACCTACAGCTCAGCCTCCTCCTGGGCCATATCTGTGCCAGTAGAGCCAGGTTAGTCACACAGGCCCTCACCTGTGGAACAGTATCACCTAGAAATGTTTGATAATCCATGAAAATGGACGTGGGGTCAGGCAGCGGTTTCCTTTACGCACCCTGGTTTCTTCCATTTTTTACAACTGGTAAATCTCAATTCAGCCTCTATATGGCAGAAAATGTGATGATAAATGACTCTAAACTGCCATCCTATTTCGGTAATAATGCATTTTGGCAAATATGATTTGATGACGTGGTTGCATAGTCACTTGTATTTTAATAAATGTCGTTTGTATTTATTGCGGGAACTTTACTTTTTGAACCAACATATGTGATAAATAGTTATGGTTAGTAATGTGATCATGTGCAATAACCAATGTCTTTCTATTTCTATATTGGTTGATCCTTTGTTTAACAGATTTTCCCCCTACACCAATGGAAGATGATCTAGCCCGTGTGCAGAGGCAGCTTCAAGGTCTTCTATGTGACATGAATGACTGTAAAGCTAGAGTTAAAGAGCTGGAAACTAAACTAGAAAATAAGGAAAAGACAGTTTCTGAACTTCATGGAATAGTCAAAGATCAAAACCAACAAATAGGTGAACTTCGCTCCAGATTACTCCACCCCATCGATGTGAGGAAAAAGGTTCTTGAACATGAGCAGAAATTTGACGAGTTAGGTCTGGAGATACATGAGGTTAGAGGTAATCGTCACCATGGTGGAGCGCGTGGAAGGAAGCTGCAGGGCCCATTGCATGGCAGCGGGGATCCTGGGCTCGCTTACCAGGTGGGCATGGGTGGACAGTGCCAGATGGAACAGATGGCTCATCCAGGGATGTGGGCGTACAGTGTACCCATATCTAGGACTCCTCGCATGGTGCAGTGCTTTAAGTGCAAGGGCTTCGGCCACAAACAGCATGAATGCTTTAATTAATGCTGGACCAACTTGTCTCTCATAAAGGAATTTAAATTATACAGGGGAATCTCTAAGGTTTTTGAAGAATGTAAGAATAAAGGAGAAACAGGCAATGAATTTCATTATTGCTTTTTTAAAACAATTCATCAGTGGTCACATCCATACCGTTCCTTATGTGCGGGACAGTCAATGAGGCTTTATAACAGGATGGACACTTAACCATGTAATGAATTATATAGACTGTCCATCTATACAGTATCCTGGATGTAAAGATTGATGAACTAGACATTGATTACAGTACTCTGAACGTCTTCCCCGCAATATACTGGAGCAATATTGTTCAAGATACATGTAGATATGGGTAGTGACAAAGACTGTGAATGACATCGTGTATGACCAGGGGAGGAGGGTTGTCCTTGGGGAGCATATGTCCTGCACTCATGTATGTGTCATCTCAAAGCTGCAACTAAAGGTATAAACCATGGTCTTACCCAGGATCTGGAAATAGTAGGCAGTCAAAACTGAGGATTTATTCACTTTTGGTGGTCAAAAGGCAGTTACCGAATTTACAAAAATAATCATACCAGGCTTATATATTGACGTAACAAGACAAATTTTCCTTTTTACATCATTTATTATACCTGATGTCCTGTATGAGTGAAACTTCTGAAATATTTCCTTGGACTCAACAAATACAGAAAATCTTGCATAAATACAACTGGTTGTCATTTTGCCAAACTCTGGTATCTGGGAGTCAAGATAACTCTCGGACTCCTGGCTTGGTAAGTCCCTGGTAAAACCCAAGACATGTCTGAGGAGTTAAGGCTTGACAACTGTATCTAAGCTTTAGTAGCTGTACCTAGTATGGTTCAGTTATGATCCACTCGTACAAATTTTAATTGGCATCGGATTGTTGTTTTTACTGCTGCTTTTTGACAATTCCACGTCACGTTGCTGGAGATGGGGATTTCGGTTATCTGTGTCTCTCTAAGTACCTCCAACCTTATCTATCATACATTTATTGGATATATTTTTTCTTAAGTTTTTAAAATAGGATGCTTTCGTGTCTTACAGAAATACTGTAATTTCAGTTATACCTTTGAGGAAAGTTATGTGTGATGTTCATCCAGAGGCCAGGCATGGGATGAATACTATATAATTGGTATCTTTGCAGTTATATTCTTGTTTGTGGGAATGTGAGTTAGCATTATTGAAGGACTGGAGAAATCCTATTTCTCATATTCTCATGAATACTACTTTCATGGTTAAGTTCCATTTCTGGTAAACTTTTCATATCTAGTCACTTGTGAAAACTAAGTATAGTAAACTTGTTTACTAGTATATCAAAGTTACAGGTTTGTTGTTATAAATATTTATTTGTTTCACTAAGAAATAGTGCAAGCTCTTTATATCCGAATCCACATCGTTTTGCTTTTGAAAATATTTTGGTTTAAAACTGAGGAATGTCACTGGAGTGTTGATGTTTTAGCTCATGCTATTGTTAGGAATGTTTCAAAAAGTGCAACAGGCCAAATCCACATTGTACAGTTCAATACATTTCGGACACCATGACCTGTTAAGCCTTTCTGTTACCTTCTGTATTTGTTATTTTTGATACAGATTTCATTAAAAAAGTGACATCCATCACTGCACATTGTTTATTAATTGATTGATATAAAAGATTGCAGGAGAGTGCCAACTGGTGATTATGTTTTGAACTGTTACACTTCAGCGTTTAACCCTATTAATGCTTAACAGTTACAGGTGTGTAACTGAAATTGCTGCCTAGATCTTGATGCACTTAGAAATTGAAAATGATATTAAAAAATAGTTGAAGGAGAATTGTTGGTGGCATTCTGATAAAATTTCTCTTTTAACTATTTTCCCAAGTATGTCTTAGCCAGAAAGATTTCTTCAAAATTGCCAGGCTCCTTTTGACTTCTGCAAGCATTAATGGGTTAAAGGTGCTGTGCTCTATGCCCAGTTGTCTGTGCTCCAGGATTCATATACTTGGACACCCCTGTTCTTGGCTGAAAATACCACTGATTTCTGGATTTCCAGCTGAGCATTGTGTTCCACTAGTCCTCCCTAGATCAGTGAAAGGGTAACAATCCATCATCTCAGGAATGAGTGGGAATCAAGACTATACAATACTAACATACAAGCAATATTATAGGCCTATCAACAGAGATTTCTACCATGGATATGTGCAGCTTGCCTGCTAGAGGCCCAGCTTGATTTATTGACATTACAAATGTGTACAAGAGATGGTGTAGAATATGACATAATGTGGAAATACCATGGGTATGACTTCAGTGAATTTGTGATTTAGCTATTTCTAACTAGACTATATACTTATTTGAAATGATTTCACAGCACTTCTTAATTTCATAGGATTTTGGTAAGTATCCCTTTATGTGCAGCACTGGCTTAAATCCAATCTTAGAATACTCGCAATAATTTCTTATTCTATAATGACCTAAATCATCGTCAAGGGGCCTATAATTTGCAGTTATTGATTATTTTCTCTGTGAAAACAGATGTCTGGTATTTTGTTTGAAATCAGAAATTCATAGAGAAAGAGCTTGATTTATGAATCCTTGATTCCATTATAGTATACCTTTAGCAGTATTATTGTCTCTGGCAGCGCATTGGAATATAACTTTATATACATTTCTATGCTTCATTATACGACTGATACACTTGATAGTGTCAATGTTATAAAATAAAAATAAATATCTTGAAAGAGCATATGGAAGTTTATTCATTTCACTAAATACATTGTCCTAACCCAGATTGTGATGAATATGTAGTTCAGTAATATTTCTTTCCTATAAGAAGTTTGCATAAAGTGAGACAAGGCTCTCAAAGCCTAAACTTAAGCTTCTTACCTTACGTCAAATCTTGTACTACATGCATTAGGCCACGAACAGTGTTATCTTGGTTGCAATCAGTAACTCTGAATAGTGGTTACCAGCATGTTTCATCACACTCGAGTGTGCAAGTGGTCTATATCGTAATTAAACATAGTACCAGCAGAGGCCGCAAAGGGTCTGTATGTTGAATGACAATATTAGTGTGTTGAACGGTACAAGGGATCCAATATCCAAATGATAGTTGTTGTTGTTGTTGATAAATAGTTTATTGTCCAATCCATAGTGCGCATTTTGATAAATGCGGACCCCATGGGTGCGCAAAGTACGCATTAATTAAACTGCCGCAATATTGACACGGTATACAGTATTTAATGACCAACAGATATACACTGTAAATTTTAGTGGAACAGAAGCAGTATTATAAATACAAAATGTCATTAAATGCTATATATTGTGTCAGTTTGATATTAAATACAATTAATAAACAACACAATCATCAGCAATTACTTTTCAAACATGCTCACCTTGTTAAAAAGACATTGCAGGTTTGACACTGTCCAACAAAAAAAATATTCATAATGCACATCTCAATAGGACAATGCAGTATACACACCAACTTTCACATTAACTAGTCAAAGAATTAATTAATAAGACATCGTCTGTCAAATCAACATAATAACCTTCTGTCTGTCAAGTAGATGTTTCATGAATAACAGTTAACCATGCAGGCTACAGTGGCTAGCAATAGTTTGGTATTTTTAGACAGGCTATAATTCATATAGTCCATGAAAGTCAAGGTCATTCAAGGTCCTCTGGTCTGACAGGGTGTGGAAGCGGAATTACAGATTTTTTCTCCTTATCTCTAGATAATGCTTTCCTCATATCTGAAAAAAGGGTAAAAATCAATGAATCATCAAACAATCTATCTACAAGAACCTTACCAAATTACAACCATATCATAGAAAGAGAATAAAACAACATATCTTTATGATTTTCCCCTTTAATTTCATACCTAGAGCACTGCATGGTATAGAGTTTTTCGCAAGTATTTTCTGAATGATCAAGTATAATAAAAGATGAATAAGAGCTGTGGATTCCATTGAACATGTAACTTCTGAATATGATTTACAGATTATAATTTTATATAGAAACAAGTGCATTGTAGTAAGACATTTTAAGTAGGTATATAGTTTAAAGGACATGAATGCATTAGTCCTAACCAAGGAATGCATACAACCATAGTAATAGAGCTGGCTTTATTTCCCAATGTCAGTATTATTCAGACTGAAATGAGGCAAGTCATGATCAATGGATGCTGAAGTTAACTCGATTATGCTCTTAAGTTCTTGATACTGTTGTTGGGAACTGTGATACTTTTGCAACTTAAGAAAGCGTTCACAAAATATCTTATGGAGAGTTGTTGGTAATGTTCTTATTAGTATTTCTCCTTCAAATATCTCACTAAATATGCTTTCCCCTGAAGGATTTTAACAACATTGTCATGCAGCCAAGGAACCTTGATAAGTGCACCTGCAACGATACTTTCATCAACAGTTGGATAATGAACTTAAACAAAACTCCAACCTGACCTATAGTTTGAATTGCATGTCTATCAAGAGGCAATCTAAATCCTCACACCATTTCTACTTTTCACTTATTTCAAATATTTGACTTAAATAATCACAAACAATGGCACTGATGAACACCAAATAAGTAGGTTACATATCCTGCCAAGATCATTCACAATGCAAATACAAAAAACAGTGATTTCTGAAATAGTGTCAATAGAACCTGGCCAAGTTATGATACTTAATGTATGAGCTACAGAAGCACTGTTTTAGGGCAGTATGCACCAACCTTACTCTCACTTTACTCCCACTTTTACAAGATTTATCTTTCGAAATTGTACTTCAACGAGTTACCTCATGACCAAGGAGGGTAAAAACCCAGTGTCCCTCTCTCTGGGTCTGTGCAGGAACAAAAAGGTAAATCTCATGAAAGTGGGAGTAAAGTGAGAGTGAGGTTGGTGCATACAGCCTTTAGTCTCATTGAGTTCCCCAATAGCCACTTACCAAAGGCATCTTCATCCATCTCTCCCGAATAGTATTCTAGCACTCGCCGATAAACACTGTATCCAAGGCGGTGATACATGTCCACGGCAACCTTATTGGACACTCTCACAAACAGGTCAACAAAGTAACAAAATTTTCTGTAAAAAAAATAAATGAATAGATTATCAGTAACATAATCCTTTTAAACAGCAAACTATAAGTATATAGGATATCATCAGTGAAGTAGGATATAGAACAGCAGGGTATCAACATAGCCTTAGCCAGATTTTCAGAAATACATGTCTGGAAGAACAATCACATAATTTCTGCCTGTCAAGATTTAAATACTCAGCTACTTCAAATCTATATTGTATACCAACTACATTTATTATTAATCTATGGTGTCAGAAATTGTATATTATACTTCAAACATTTCTTAGAAGATGGTTTTCTAGGAAAACATGTTGTTAATTCACAAATGAAGCCATGGTAAAATATTCTTCATGGATATTTTTTACCATCTGGGAGGTGATTTCTGGAAATTGCCAGTCCAGTTTATAAAAGCTGGATGGGCCCTGGCTAAATCCATAGATGTATCTGGTTCTCAGGACAGTCAGGAGGTGCACACTTTTAACCAACAGAGACTTCGCTTGGGGAATTGGGATTTAGAAGTAAATGGAAAAGTGGATACCAATAAATCTAAATACATTATTATCATGCTCTGGTCTATGTTCTGGGTCATTCTAAGGTAAACCATATATAAAGGTCCTTTAAATTTAAAAACTCAGGGATTGACCTAAATGGTCGTTTAGGGGCATTTTTCCCCTAGAGCATGTCATTTTGCTATCAGATGTTAGATTATAGGAGCCAAGTTTGCGCATGGGCACATATTTTTCTAAAGCTTAGGTGGAGCATGCCACAGAACCCTGTACACTGTGCCTCTGGCACACTGTTACCGGGGTGTTGCATTCACAGGGGTTTATTTGGTCTTAAATTTCAAATCCTAGGAGACAGATCTCCTGTCTGAAAATGTTTGGGTCAATCCCTGAAAACAAATGCAGTACATAGGTTTTGGAATGCCTCATAAGTCTAGTAGGAACTCAACACTGTATAGAAGTCAGTTCTATCCCCATCACCCATGACTTCAAAAGTATTGGTATCCAACACATAATACCAGATAGGGTCTTTCTTTCCAACAAAGTGATTAATCAGAAATCTGTACAGGAAAGGAAATCAGAAGCCAACATGTATAGGAATTTGGATTGTCACTTTTTACCATATTTAAGCTAATTTGTGACTAGCCAGCTGCAGGTGGTGGAAAATATCCGAGTACCTAGCTTAAACTACTGCATAACCTCAAGTCACTAACAACTTTCTCTCATGCCCAAACCTGAGGAGTGGTGAGAGACAGCAAGCAGTCAGTGGCAACTGCGAATGCCAGACCACTCGTCTATCAAAGCAAGCCCCCAACATTAAAATGGTAATGAAATACATATACATAGTATCATATTACAATTGCATGCCAAATATGTTGAATATTTCATGCTTTGGCATAACACACACAAACCTAGAGTAGATGGTAAATAAATGGTTGACTCACTTATCTGAGATCTTTTCTAAAATGTTCATAAGATTAGCAGCGAGACCTAGTCTTCGGAACTCGGGGCCAACTGTCAGTGCAGTCACGTGACCATGCCAGTTATCGCCATGCCCTTCAGCTTTGCCCATAACTGAAAATAAAGTTCATTAAAATGGCACACATTACAACCCATGATGAAAACTACCTGTAATGTTACTTTGAAAATACATAAGGACACTCACAATTATAGAAATGCCTCTAGTCTATTAATAAATTATGTATTATCACAATGACCCAACAGAAGCCTGAAACAAAAGCATTTACTCATGCGTTTCTAGTAACATTAGCTTCCTTTTCAATTTCAAATTATCACCTTAGTAACATACTTATCAATATCAAATTACCATCTTTAGTACTTACATCGCAAAATTCAATCCTCCTCATAATTCAAATTAAGTTTAGTTTTTTGTAAATGGTTTGTCCATTAAGAATCAAGCCACTTACTGTATCCCATGATTTCTCCACTGGGGGACTCGGCAACCTGGAAGTATTCTGGCCAATGGGCCAGGTATTGCATGTAGAATGGGAGGCCATACTGTTCATGGAGTTAAGGATAGAAACATGTTTAGTGAATGGCAGGGACTTAGCCAGGATTTTCATAACGGGTGTCCAAATCGGGATTTCAAGAATTTAGGGTGTCCAAAATCCCTGGTTGAAAGAGTAAAAATCATTACACTGATTATGTACATAATTTACAAATAAAGTAATTATGTGCATCATTCTTCAAGAAATGTCTTTGTTATTATTTTGAAGTTAAACTTTTTAGAAATTTTACTGAACTTGGAATTAGTATTTATAAAAAACACATACCAAAATCTAGATCTAGTGTGTCTTTTTACCTTAAATAAGGTATTTTTCATGAACCATGGAGTCCAAAGACACCCAGACACTCTGCTGGCCAAGACCCTGGTGAATGGCCTACTAGTTAATCCCTCCAGGTCTATGTAAATTATCTTCATAAGTACCATATGGATCTATGACACTTTGAAAATAACTGGAGAATTAAACATTGATAAACAAGGTAATGTTCATGGCTTCACCTTTAAACATTTTCCGAAAAATGTTTTCTTTAGATGGATATCACCAAAACTGTACGAAATCTACGAATGGGGCAACCACTTAAACAATATTTATGAAACTTACTTGTCATTTGTGGCCAATGTAAATAACCTAGGTATGTTGTCCATTGTTAGACAATTGATGGTTGGATTTGCTCAACCTATCAGAACCTTTACACCACCAACAGCAAGTGTATTAGAAATTGTTATATTCTGTTAAAAGCTGTTGTATTCCCTTTCATGCGCGTGTATGGATCAGTAAAAGGATACAGTCTCTGTTAATGGGTCCAGGTTTCTGTAAAGATAGTAAATAGTATATTAGATATTAATAGTAAATTAGAGTAAATGACTAGTTTGCATTTTGGTAAAGGACATGGTGTTTGCAGTCAACTCAGAGATTATTCTTAACATTTTTAAGCAGGAGCAGATTTGTCTCCTAGGATTTAAAATCCAGGAGCAAATAAAACCCTGTGTGGGCATACTGTGCAGGCTAGGGGGTTCTGGGGCATTCTCCCCTACAAACCTTTGAAGAATGTGTACTGACTCTGAGATGCATTTAGGGGTACTCTTATGTAAAATAAGGGGAGAAGAACATTGAAAAAAATAAAACAAAAAATATTCTCGAAGTGTTCCATCTGATAATTGATCACAACTTGAACTTGGTTCCTAGTAGCTCATGTGAGCGTTTATGGGCGCCATCTATAGTCAGATGTTCATAGCTGCCCATACATGAGGAGACGTGTGGTGTAATGGTTAGAACGTCAGACTGACAACCCAAGGGTTAGTGGTTCGAATCAGCCAGCCGCTACTTCAGTCTGTCCTTAGGCAAGGCAGTTTACTTCTCGTTGCCTAGTGCTTCGGATGGCACATTTAAGCCGTAGGTCCCGTCTCTCTTGATGTCTATGTCTAGAGGGACGTAAAAGAACGAACTATGCTCGGAAAGTTGACTGACATAGGATCCTCTCTCCTTCAGCCTCCTCGGAGGCAGGAGGGTATAAATAGCCTCCCACCTAGTCCACCACCAGATGTCGCCTGGTTGCGAGCAGTGTCGAGTGTCCTGGGTAAGTGTGTAGACAAAGTTTTATTGTATGAGTTGTAATTGTAATTGATAGATTTATGTAATGTGTAGTTGTGTAGTCCACCACCAGCTGGCGCCTGTTTGCGAGAAGTGGCGGCAGTGAGTCCTGGGTAAGAGTGTTGATGTAGTCTCTAACATTAAGGATATTAGAAATTAGAAATATTAGAATTAAGAAATATTGTAGTTGATATCGTTGAATTGAATTGTAATTGTATGTGAATTAATATGTATACAGCTCCTATAAAGGAGGAAATATTCAACAAGAAGAAGAAAGCTCACAACTTAACCTTAACAAACATGAGTAGAACAAAATAGAAATGTTGATGCGCTCAAATCTAGTCAGGGCACTGCAATTTTACTTGCTTCTGGGCTCCTTTACTGACAAACTGCATCAATCGGCAGTAAAGATAATTTCAATTGCTGGCTTGGCACCTAGTTAAAAATTCGAAGCGGAGTGTCTGCAAGCTCCGCCATTTTGACGGACATTCTTTTATTTTGTTCATGAATTTTTCTCATTGGCTAGCTCCGATCATGTGATCAATGACATCATTACAATGTCCACCATTTTCCGAAAAGTATCTCTTGCCTCAGACTTCAAATTAACGAAAAGAAAATTTACTTTCCACTTAAAAAAGATTGACATCAGCCCGTAGTGATATATGTAGTGGGCCATTATACAAATATGCCATGCCACTGATGCCAGTGTGGGTATCCTGATGGAATGTCTCCCTCGGGCTCCGCCCTCGGGAAAACCATCCTCCCGAGGGGAGACATTCCATCAGGATACCCACACTGACATGGCATATTTGATTTATTATACCGAACAAACCCCAATTTGGTAAATTATCAATGAAAACAACAATGACTGCCGGTAGATCCAGTGAGAACGGTGGACGTTTTGCCAGTGGACATTTCGCCGGTTGACATGATGGAATGGCCAACCTTTGTAAGCCAATCACAGCTTACGATTTTCACGTGAGGTACATGTATAATAAAATCAGATAATGACCTGATACCGTTCCTATAGATAATAGATATATCATATAGAATAAGAAATATAAAACATCGATGATTGAACTTACACGTTATTAAACTTGAACATATCATCACACGTGAACGACCTTAGTGTAGTCATTTTGATTTAAATTTTGGTATAATGCTTAAATAACTCTCAAAGAGAGAATCTGGCTATTTCCACAACAAACTCTGTTGTTCCTGAGAGAAGTAGACATGTATTTCTCTGGTTGTTCACAGCATGGAAATGACTTCGAAGTATAGATGGCGCATCAGTACCTCGAACCCGTTCTGCAAAATATTTCACTTCCGAACACCATCCTATATTCGACTACTTGCGTGATGTATGAAAGGATTTCGGTACATCGTGATAAAGATTTACGCTATGAACTGTCATATAGTCATATATTACTCTTCATCGTCGAGCACAACGAGCCTTGCACAACTCATTCCATTCTTTTTACCGGTGCAAGGATCTCGCATCTCGAAATCGAAGTTCCAAAACTTGCCGCTTGGCGGGCCCCGACTTTCCCGTTTCTGAAACATACGATGGTGCGGGTGCGACAGAGAAGATAAAAAAAAACTTTTTTGACTCGACTTTAGGGATGGTATAATATGACTGCTTCATGTTGTACTGGAGGAAGATTGCATTGCACAAGTTACTTAGAGATGGATTGCATCAAAAATGAGGTTGAGTAAATCAGTAGATTGAGAGAGGAAATAAGGTGTTAAAGGATTAAATGTGTTGTACAGGATGAGTGCACCACAGAGACCAGTGTTTTGGATGCTAGCATCATTTAGGTGGAGTCTTAGGGAGATGATTGGGACAAAATGGCGGTTAAGTTATTTGCAGGTGATAATTGATTGCATCACAGATGGAGAGGACAATCACAGAGTGAGGGAAGTGGTTTGCTTAATATGGAGATGATTACATGAAAAGGTTATTCCAACTTTTGTGATGAAGGGGACGATTGCATCACTCAGATTATTGAGTATATATATGTGTGTGTGTGTACGACTGTATGTTCTACTGTTTGATTTTACCTTTTGAAGTTGCTGTTCTTTTTCACTTTGAAATTTTTCCATGTTTATACCCTAATAACAAGATATGTAAAACTAGAAGGGACCCTACAACTAACAAACACCTGTTCAAATGGAGTCACAGTCATTGTGATGGAATAAGTGACGGGCAAAAAAGTTGATGTATGTGAGAAGGGCTTTCCTAACCACTAAACGGGGGGTAGGGGAGTAGGGCGCCACCCCTAGGTCAGGGGACACAACAGTTAGTTAGAGACCTGGGAAAGGGGACCACTCAGTAGCTCCCCTGTAGTGGGGTGAGCCCGCGAGCCAAAGCGGTTGCCGATCATTACCTACCTTACCTACCTACCTAATAAAACAGTTTGACCATTGGGGTTCTTTGTGACTGACAGGGACGGCCAAGTTAATTAATCATGAAGCAACGGCGTCCATTCCTAGAACCTTAGATGAAAAAAACAACAACATTTCATTCATCTAAGCTGGAGCATAGCATTTTGGTGACCGCCCTCAAGTTCAGTCAAATGGTTCAATTAAGTTATCAGATACAGTTTCGCCTGAATGTGACAGATACAATACTTCATTTTCTCTCCACCTGGTGAAAGATATTCTACATATATCAAATGTAGCAGAGAATTGTGTCGCTCATTTTCAGGCGCATCCATTTTTAGGACTCAAACTAGCCTAGCAACTGGGCTTCACTGTTTTACCACATTATGTAAAAAACAATGCTTTCACCTACATTGAGGCATGTGGCTTACTCATAGCTGTTGCTCATTCAATTTAATCAATTATCTGCTACATGATATGACATCCAAATATGGCTTCTGTCAGCGAGCAAAGGACCTGACATCTGTAACTTCTCTGTGAACCTGCCTTTTAGTTTAGAACCCTGCTCGACTTTACTTCACAATAAACATAAAAGCGTGAAGTTAGTCTCTTTCCTTCAGCCGTATTTCACGATTTTACTGACAAGAAAGTTCGAGTGGAGATCGTAGTTGAGCGACATATCTGTGAATTACACTGCCATCTGTTGAGAATTGGTCACAACTGCCTTAAAGGGCAAATGCACCATCAGAAAGATTTAGGTTCAAAATGATCTTTTACATGTCACCTTTCAAATAAGACCTCCCCCGAACCTGTCCTCTTGAGCACTACTCAGTTATAGCTTACAGAAGTTCAACAAGCAACAGTCCTGAGGCAGCTATACAGGGCCTCCATGCATCCCAAGATGCACTCTGTTTTTGACACCTTCTAAGCACCAGCCTGTGTCACTAGTGCTTCAGAGATAGCAGTAGCAGAGAAGCCTGCATGGCTTTCCCTTTCTTGCTAATTTTTATTCCTGACTCATCCCTGATCACAATTTTTGGAAGCAAATAAAACTTCAAGAAGTAAAACTTACATAGTATGGCAGAATTGAGCGATTCAGGAATTTGGAGGAATGGAAATATCTGACTCACCTAGGGAACTTCTCCCTTAGACCCACATGATCCTTTACTCAATGATGCCAGGTTCTTTACTCAAAGATAGCATCTTGATAACAGGAAGTGAAGGAATACACATACTAATAAGTCCTACACTATTCCCATGAGTAACTGCTAACTGACACAAGTGCTGCAATTTCCTGTAAGTGATTAGCACAAACTGATTTCATAGCAATTAGGAAGTAATGGTTTCTACCCAAAAATAAGCTACAAATCAAAGACAAGCCACATAGTATAACTTCCAAGGATTGTTGGAATATACAATAGGAAATTGAAGAAGTTCAATCTTTGGGAATTATGACAACTTATTGAAAGCCAGTAATGAAAATCTAAGCAGGAAAGGGGAGCCAAGCCCCCTATTACTGCTATCTCTTAAGCACTAGTGACACAGGCTGGTGCTTAGAAGGTGTCAAAAACAGAGTGCATCTTGGGATGCATGGAGGCCCTGTATAGCTGCCTCAGGACTGTTGCTTGCTGAACTTCTGTAAGCTATAACTGAGTAGTGCTCAAGAGGACAGGTTCGGGGGAGGTCTTATTTGAAAGGTGACATGTATACGCTCATTTTGAACCTAAATCATTCTGATGGTGCATTTGCCCTTTAACCGTTTAAGAAATTAGTAATTACCCGCTGAGGCTGCCTGACTATGAAGTTAGAATATGTCTTCTTTTACGACTGTAAAAGAATTTACTGACATAAAAATGTTATGTTCTTCACAATCTCCTTAAGTGAGGCAGTATATTTACACTCTTTTGATGGAATGTGTGATGGTAATGTATTTAACACACACACATAAGTTTGTTCATCATTGCTATTTATATGTATGTTTGTATTGTGTAAAACATGAATGTTTGCAATACCCTAGGTAATTCATTTAACCCTTTACCCGCCCAGAATATATCAAAGGTTGTTAACTTAACCCACTCATGGCCAATGCACCTCAAGATCATTTATTTAACCTTTTGCCATCCATAAATAGTTAAAGGTTGTCTTATTAACCCATTTTTGGCCTGAGCACCTGAAGATCATTCATTTAACTCTTGCCCACCGATAATATTTTAAAGATTCTTGAGTTAACCCATTCATGGCCAATGCACCTTAAGATTGATCATTTAACAGTTTGTAACCCAAGATATGTTAAGTGCTTTCTCATTAACCCATTCATGGCCAGAGCACCTGATGATCAATTATTTAACCCTTTACCAATCACGAATATATCAAAGGTTGTTAGACTAACCCATTCATGGCCAATACACCTTAAGATCAATCCTTTCACCTTTTGCATCCCAGGATGTGATAAGGGCTTTCAAATTAACCCATTTATGGCCAGAGCACCCAATGACTATTCATTCGAACCCTTACCCACCAAGAATATATCCATGGTTGTTAAGTTAAGGGGGCTTGGGACCTTCGCACCTTTAAATAGGTTTTTTTTTTCTTTTTTTGATATGTGAAAGCTGAATAGGTTTGCTACTTATTCCTTTGAACTAGAACTCTCAACTAAAACTACAAATGACAAAAAAATGAGTTTTTAAAAAGCATTCTACTAGAGGCCAGATATCCTGAGTCACCAGCTGTGATGTTTATCTAAACCCATAATGGCCTTTCCTTATCTGATCTCCCCTGGGAGGTGTGCTGTACTGGCTGATTGATGCGAACTGGGGGTTAGTTCCTGGCCAGGTCCAGAATGTGTATTCAAATGGAAGTATCCTGTTTACCTAGGAAACAGGCACTAAGCAGTTATGAGTGATCAATTCATTGCAATTAGGGTATTGAATAAAAGGTGTGATTTTTGTGAATCAGCTGTCTGGCTTTACAGTTGCAGGTCAGACAGGTGAGGTAAAACCAATCAAATGCTCCAGAAATATTCTGGTGTGTGTCAGGTAGGGGCAGGATGTTTAGGATGCATGTTACCTAGGTGAACAGGGTTTCCTGTAGAAATTTAGGGTTAGGAGAGAACATTCAGATGCTGAGCCCAGGACAGTGCAGAGTCTGAATATTTCCTTACAACGGGAAGTAGCTCCAGAAGGAAGAGAAAGAGGAAGAGGGCATTTGAATGGGAAAAACATATTCTGTACCACAAGATTTGGATGCAATAGAGGAGGAATCTGAGGAATCACCAACCATTCATAGTGCCAGTTATAGAAAGCTTAGACTGCTAAGTACTGGTTCAGATGACAGTGGCATAGCAATTGGAGATGCAGATTTTAGGGAAAGAGACACTGATCATGACTCAGAAGATGAGACAGATTCCTGTGAAGAGAGGGTAACAGGAAGACACATTCTGCATTCACAAGAACTTGAAAACAGCTTTCAGGAAGCTGCAGTGTGTGCATACTGCCTTGATGGAAAGTTAGAACTATGGCAAAACAGTAGAAGGCGTCGCGACAAGGACTTTAATCAGCCCTTTTTTGGAGATGCTCAAATGAGGATTGTGATGGAAAGAGAACAGACTTTACTAGTAGTGACAAAAATGGACGATTTTATGCTATAAACAGACAATCAGTTCTAGCAGGACGCCTGTGTGAAAATGGACATAATGCGCTTCAAAAGTTCAGTGCAGCTATGGATCAACCTCCTCCAGTTACCCCCAAAAGTTCAAGAAGCATAAGGTATCTATTCTATTTATCTTTTTGTCAGAGAAAACCAATGCAGAAAAAACCTACATGCCTGTCTTCCCAAATCACCTTCGCTATTTTGTTTTATCTCAGTGATCAGAGCTAATTTTTAATTTATTTTGTCAATTTACCCTTATTCCCAAAGTTATCTCATTATGGTTAGAGCTATATTTAGAAAAATATTTGAAGAAGAAATGTAGATCAGTACCTAGTGAACAACTCTCCTTGAAATTTTCTGTCAATTTACCCTTATTCCCAAAGATATTTCATAATTACTCTATTGTAGTCTTATTCATTTTTATATATGATTAGAGCTATATCTAGAAAAATGTTTGAAGAAGAAATGTAGATGTGTACCTAGCCAACAACTCTCCTCCAATTTTGTTGTAAATTTATCCTTATTTCTGAAGTTATTTACATAGTTAGTATATCATGATTTCCATATGCATTTATTTATATGGTTAGAGCTATATATCTAGAAAAATATTTGAAGAAGAAATGTAGATTGAGTACCTAGCTAACAACTCTCCTCCAGACAGCCAATTAGCAATTAGTAGTCACTAATAGCTTGTTATCTTTCCTTATCAGCTGGGGGAGTAGCACTCGCCAGGGGGTGCCAGCCTCCTTTCAGAAAGCTCATAATCTTCTCTAAAAATTAGAGCTGCACTCATGGAGGGAGATCAACTCATGAGCTCGCCACCCATTTGACTCATGAGCTCATGAGCTCACGGACGTTCAGACTTTCCAAAAAAATACTTATTTATTGGCAGAGATTTATTGACTTTGCCAAGTTTATTTAATTTGAAAACGTGCTGACGAGGTATAAAGGTCAGTAAAACACTCAACACCGCTTGAATGTATACATTGGAGATTGTAAAGAAGACATGACAGTGATAAGCAGTTATGTATGTTGATAATGTGTGTTAGGTGCTCTGTGTTACGTTTGTGTTCCCAACATAGACAAGCTCACGATTTGAAAATTTCAGCTCGAGCTCGGCAAGTTTGCCCCAGGGCTCGAGCCACTCGAGTTCGTGAGTGGTGAGTGCAGCTCTACTAAAAATCCCTTTTTATTCCAGTAATTGAAGTACCCAGTAAATTAATAAATATTCAAACCATTCTACCAATGCAAACACATACTACTCTTATTCCAAATTAACCCCTTAAGTTTTATAATGGAGCATAAAGTCATTTTAGAATGTATAAATGTATGGTTCACTTTGACTTGAGCTTTAGGCAGCTTTCTGAAATCACCATACTTCTCATTTTTGAAACAACCTCATTCATTCAATATTGATCCCAGAGAGCTGAAATACACAATATAAAACATCCTTGCGCAGGCAACTGTATTTCATTTTCTTGATATCTGGTCTATTTATTTCTTAATCGGACTTCAAAAATGACGGAAAGTGAAATTCTAGAAAAAAATATTGATGATGACTTTCACTCGCTCTAAATTCCATTCTGAACAAAAATTTAAAAAAGTAAAATATAAGTTCATGCCTAAATATGTTTTCTATGATACGTATAAACACCAACTGTCTTACACTTTTTATGAAGCCAGGAGGCTGTTTGCAATAACATATGAATTAAAAATCCACATGTATGTCTTTCGGCCCCACCCTGGGGAAGTTGTGAAGATGTCACAAGATAAGTTTAGAATATTTGACCTCTCCAGAATCTCAGCTATCATGAAATATATAGTTTATTGGGGTTTTCTTGTACATAGACCAAGATATTGGTCAATCTTTACATGAAAGTCACACTTAAAGAACGCAGGTCCCGAGCCCCCTTAAGCCATTAATGGCCAGAGAGCCTTACTGTTATTCATTTAACCCTTTGACACCCAGCTTTTGTTAAGGGTCATTTTATTAACCTGTTCATGACCAATGTACCTTAAAATCATTCATTTAACTTTTTGCAACCCAGGATGTGTTGAAGGTTATTTTATCAACCCTTTCATGGCATTGATGACCTTTCATTTGACCCATTACCCCACAAAGAATATATCAAAGGTTGTTAAGTTAACCCATTCATGACCAATGCACCTTAATATCATTCAGTAAACCTTTTGCAACCCAGGATATGTTAACCCATTCATGGCCAGAGAGCCTGATGACCATTCATTTGACCCTTTACCCATCAAAAAAATATTAAAGGTTGTTAACCCATTCATGGCCATACCGCCTTAATCATATTCATTTAACTCTTTGCCACCCTGAATTATTTAAGGGTTATTTTATCATACCATTCATGGCCAGCGCACCTTAGCATTATTTTATTAACCAAATTAATGCGTTCCATTGAAAAATGTTATCAACAGGATTTATTGAAATGAATATCAAAATGAATTGTTGAAATAAAGTAAAGATGATGTTTTCACATACACACTCACGTGTTCGTTTCTTCAAGTTGATCGTTGCTATTACATGAATGTATTATGTAAAGCATGAAAGTAAGTATGTATTATTTTTTATCAGATGGTGTATTAACCCATTCATAGCCAGCTAACCTTTCGAACAATTGTTATCAAATCCCTGTGCTCTCGGTGTTTCAAGAAAACTATAGGTTTTCCTTAACTTATCTGCTTGAGCTAACCTGGATAGGACCACAGTTTCTATTTTGCAATGTTTTACCTCATATGACATATCCTTAATCACTAAAGGGTAATTGCATGTCTAAATACAATGCTTGTCTGCTTATCACACTAGGCTAGGGCAACTGGATGGAAAATTTGAAGTTCCTGCAAGATAAATATCTAACAGCATAATGGGTAGATTTAGAGAAAGCGGTTGATTTGAGCACATTTACACCATGGTTTGAACTGCCTTTATGTAACCCAACAATTGGTTAAATGGAAGTCATTCTGTGGGTTTGCTTAAAACCACTGTTATACCATCTTTATAATATCGGGCAATGGTGACTATGATAATTTTTGATGAGCTCTAGATTATCATCCTAAATAGAGGTTTAGTGGCGCCATCTACATGTTAAATATCATACTGAGTAGATTTTGAATACTATATGAATGTTCTATAACTGTCAAAATTGTGCTTTAGAAATTGATATGTGTGTAAACAGATACATAGATGTGTGATCAGTTTCCCGAAATAATTTACACAGTGGCCAAGATCCCTGCATTTCAGGAAGATCTTGACAAGGCAATTCAGGCTTTGTCTTTTAAGTTCCCTTAATGGATATACAAATTGTTGCCCTTTTGGCCATACATGTACACAGAAAGCATTCTCAGCCAACAGAGGTCATTTTACTTGAGGCACAATGGGCATTTGGTGCATATTATGGTTTCTATATTTATATAATTTTAATAGGAATCAGCTACCCTCACCTCGATCAGTATCTAAAACAAATCTGAACGAAATTGGCACAAATTACAATTTTTATTTGTTAAAATCATTGTTCACTTAAATGAATTATTGTAATATATGGCACTTCTACTGTAATGGCATTAACTGTCATCATTGCAGTATTTCAGTAGACGGTTATCTCAAATAGACATGGGTAACCACCAACAACTAGCCAATACATCAGTGGTTGAACGGTTATCAAATCTATCAAGGAAAGTTAAAAGTTTGTTTTTTCAAAATGGGGAAGAGAAGACTAGCTAAAAGTATAATATTCACAGCCATGTTCCTATTCACAATAACACATTTATTTGCATGATGTACAGTAAAGGTGAGACACATGTTATCCTTTCACAAAATAAAACAAGGCTACCAATAATTGACCTTAGAGCTCCTCAGATCTTTCTGTCTTTTTAATGGGTCGAGAGATAGGCCAATAATATAAAAAATAAAAAAATCAATTTTTTTGTTTTCCTAGAATCTATGTAAACCTTTTTTGTAGGTTTGATATTTATGCAGTATCGCCTACAAAAAAAATGTTCTCATCGGCAGATCTGTGTAAACTGAAAATCAATTATGTGTTGCATAACTCATTGCAATAGCCCACTCATTAATGCAGGGCCTACACAGTTTGACCAACTGCAAGAGAACAATTCCATATATACAATGTTAAGAACTATTTGTTGACATTTTTTGTTCTTTACATCAAAGCATTATTAGGTAGATACCAAACCCAATTTTGCTGAATATTCATTTGAGTGCCACTTTCTGACGATAAGAGGGTATAATGATCACTAAACTACCTTACTATTATCTGTATTAAAGGTAGCAATAGAGATAACATATGTTCAGATAACCAGACGCCAGGTAAATGCATTGAAACGCCTGGAATTCATATTGTTTTGAAACAATAAACCCATTAAAGGACTTAAACAACACCTTTTACAGCATACATAGATTACATATTAGAGTCATGACATCAACCAAAGCATCATCCCGGAATATCATAAGGTCACAGTGAAAATAAGTTTCAAGATAAAGATTTTCATGATACAGAAAGAATTATGTTGCTTTCCCTTGCTTTAGCATTAGGGGATTTATGAAACCAACCAGTATGTTATAGGGTGTGTTCTTGGCTACCAAGATTTAAGTAAATATGTTTCAAAGAAAAACAAAACACATGGGTCTATAGTTGTCAAGATATATCGTATGATACTCCACTATTGTATTAACTCATTAGCAGTCATAGCGGCCAAAAAAGGCCTGACGATTTTGGAAATATTTCACTTGCAAAAGCATATCCTGAAAAAACATTTGAAGGAGAAATGTTGATCAGAAGCTAAACAATAACTATCCTTCAAATATTTTGTGAATTTTCACTTTATTCCCAAGTTATTTTCAAAAGTATGAGAGTAGCAGACGATAGTTCTAGAGCACCTCGATCTGAATGTGAATGAAGCCCATTGGTCATGCAGCATAGCAACTCCAGTAATGACAAGTGCTCTACAGTACTAACTAGTGGAATGATTGCCCTATTTATAGACCAAGAAGAAACGGCCTTGCATCATTACATAAGAAAATACTGGCACTTATTCAACAAGAAAATATACACAGCAAGGGAAAAGCATATTAATAAACAATGCTATATGCCAACCTGGTATAGTGCAATTAATTGTCCATGTACAAACATTAACATACATTTCACATAACTATAAGATAGGGGTTCAGTCTCATTACTGTTATCTTGATATCGAAAATGTTTGCAGTATTTAAGTCCAATGAAATGCAAAGATGCAAAATCGTACAGGCATGATTGTCTTGTTTTTGGCTGAATAAGCAGTGAGCTTAAAAAGATGTTATTATCAGAATAATAACAGGATAAAGCAGTTGGACTGGTGCCAGGTTTATAATAACTCGGCTGGGTGCATGCACTCATCCCTACAGCTCGATCTTAGTTTTGTAAAGTAAGTCACTTTTTAATTGGTATGTGTTGAATTTAAACAGGGATACTACTTGACATACTAAGCACAACATATTCACTAACTTACAGTCACCTAGCTACCAAAGTCTAAAATTACATCTCATGATTGGGAAGATTCAAGATTACATATTGAATAGCAAACCAAAACATCATAACAGATTCTATTTTCAATATTTCAAAATATGCTTCTTCTTATATGATTGTATTAAAAGATCCTGAAAAAAAAATCACATTTTGAGTTGTATCAAATTCACTTCCATAGTAGCGTCCTTTATCACACTTTTATTCATTTACAATCATCTAATTCACATCCAATTGGTGAATTTTTATGTGTTAATATGTTCAAAAATACTGATACTGTAATGGGAATTTGAAACCAAGCATATATCCTTTTATTTTTCAAAAGAGTCAATGACCAGGCATGAATGGAGCGGAGGACCCATATACTAACCTTTTAATACATGACATTCCTTTCACATGGGATTATGTTCATTCCATTCCCTTCATCTCAGACTGGGCGTGTAATCTCTGCAGCATCAGCCAACACAAGCAGAACTCACAGGGCATTTTCAGGATTTCATGCCCGGTGGATTGTTTTCAAAGAGGGCATAGGATACTTCGCAGCAACACTAGCTACCATGTTCCTAATCAATACTGTACTGAGATTTAGCTTTCCCTATCATAAAAAATCAATGGAACATCAAAGGTTCCAAGGTTGGAATTAATATCGTCCAACCCAGTATCCATTAAGCAAACGTGAAGTACCGTTATTGTTCCAATAAGCGCACAATGCTGGTGTAGGTTAGGTAAAAATAAATCAGTGGGTGGGGTGGGTGCACTTAATAGAGATCTGTTTGCTTATTCTGACAAATAGGGTAACTATATAAATGTATTTATACCTACTGACATCTCTAACTGGACCATATTCTTAGCCAGCAGGGCGTCTCAGGGTGTCTTTTTTGGCACCAAAACCTATAAAACACCCCTCAGGACACCCTTCTATTTTGGTGAAGTATTTCTTAAAATGTTAATCCCAAGCATATAATTGATTTTTTTTCATCTTCATATGATTCCCATGACATTGTATAAGGATATCATGCCTTATTTTGATAAATTTATACATGTTTATGGTTGAAATCTGAGTATATTGTGGTCCCCCATAAAAATTTGGACGTCCAACAATTTCAAAACTGCCAATTTGGGGCACCCAGTTTCTAAATCCTGGCTATGACCCTGAACTGGACACTCAAGCAATGTCAACAAGTTTTCCTCTCTTATTTCTGAATGGTTCTATTTGAGGAGATTTTAGATAATAAAACCAAAGGTGGTCAACTAAGCCAGATAACACTTATTTGAAGAGGGTCTACTTATAGCAGAATGTGATTGATATATAGATTCACAAAATGATTGAAATAGTTGGAGGTTGAGTACTGCCAAACAATTTATCCTTCAAATGTTTGATAATATGTGTTTGTTAGAGAGTCACCAACATCATCAGGCCATTTAAGGGTGCGTAAAACAGCAATGGGTTAAAAGCTTTATGGATACATTGTACATAGTTGAATGATATATTCTTTTTAAAACATGGAAATATTCTATCCGTAGTAAATTTAAAGAAAAGTATATGGAGATTTTGTTCCACTCCCTTAAAGTATTTTTGAAATATGACTATGCTCTGCCAAGATATTTTAGCTAATTAACTTGTGTATTAGGTGTCTATTGATTATGACAATAAAAACATTTGATGATTTCTTCAACATTGAAATGCAAACTCATAATTAGTTTGTTGAGTAATCAGTTCTGAATATTCTTCCTAAGTTAATTGCCAGGTTGTGATTAATGTAAAAGGCGGGTATTCCTCTGCCTCCTGCGTCGCTTCTCAGCACGTAAGCGCTTGTGTTTGTGACTCCCGTCAAGCCGTAGTTTGTGGTTATGGTTTGATAGTTTTGATAGTTTTGAATTCCTATGTCCAAGCAGTCCGTTAGCTTTGACACAGTGTCCCCTATGAGCTGTGCGAATCTTTTTGCCGCTGTTGCACTCGGCTATTTTGAGGTGGCAGCGTGACTTGTAGGAGATGCCGTTGCGGCCGCAGACGCCCTTGTCGCGTTTGTTGCGGCAGTGGAAGGCCGAGGGGCAGCGGCAGACCGGGATGTTCTGGATGTTCAGCAGGCACACCTTGTTCCTAGGGCACTGGACGTCATTGCACGCAGTTTCTAGAACAAACAAAAGGATGAGATTAATAAGAATGAGGATTTACCAGAAACAGGAGGATTTTTCATACTAGCAATAGGTGGATCTTCCTTCATTCCTACCCCTATAATACAATGACAATCTGCTTTAAGAGGAATATGAAAATAGAACAGGAAGTCAAACAAGGTATACTGTAAAACTGGTAATGTTTGCGTGTAGTAAATATTGCGTTTTTTTCATTTTCTCTTTTATGCGTGTTTTAATTAATGCGACGCCACCAGACGTCAGATATCTGAAACAGAAGGGACAGATTTATGCGTGTTTTAATTATTGCGTCCTCATGCATTCGCATTAAAACGCAATAATTAAAATCACGCAATCATTACCAGTTTTACAGTACCTAAGATTATGCTCAACCTTTGGTGGCTTTATGCAATAATCTGTGAACTAAGAAAAGCAACATATCAAACAAACATACATTGATTTCAATAAAGTCATGCAATATCAACTGAAGGGATACAGATGTGTGAACACACATTATGACATTGCCAGCAATCAGATTCCATCAAAGTTTTTTAAGTACCAATTTACCATAAAATATACATTCTCATTTCATACTTCCACACATTGGATAAGATGTTAATTAGTGAAATGACAAGTATTTTAATATGGGCTATCATGCTATAGCCTAAGCAATCAGATACCTTCTATGTTCACATATACCCACTTATTGTGAAATATATATTTAACTTTATAGTTGGATAAACATCCGGCTGTGAATCAATTAATTAGAGAGATTCTCGTAATATGGCCAACTGCAATTGCAGAGGCAGTTTAATGTGATTAACAAACCCCTACGCTACATTAAGTATGACCATTTCAACTCTAACTCAAATCATTGTTCTAAACCAAAACACTCATTTGATTTTGCTTGAAAAAAAACTCTTCTTCACCCACTATCCTATCTGATATGGGTCATGGATGTTCTGTGTAAGGGGTTGGTTGTGTATGATGGAGTTCTTTTTAAGAAAGTGATAGATGTACCTCATTAGTTTTAAGCAAAACTAAAGAAAAATGATGATTGTCATTTTGAAACGTAAAGACGGGTTCATTGAATTACATATGCCCCTGATATGTTAAAAATGGTAAGTGTAGGCAGCAGCCCCAGCAGCAGCATCCTGCAGGCAGGCAGTCCACGTGAGTGCCACTGAGAATGACCACTTGTCTGCCATATTGACAGCATAGAAGCTTATCTGGCTTCTGCTAGAAAAACTCATACCAGATGGAAGCAATTTTGGTTATCAGCTCTCACCGTCCAGTTGAGCCGAGCACTGACAACTGAGGGCACAAATCACTCACGCCTAGCTAAGGCCGACACCAGAGGGCACCTCCGTAATACCTTGATAACACTCCCAACAGAGTGGTGTCTCACCCACCCTTCACAGAGACATATACCCAGTGCAATGATGGCCAGAAAATACAATGGGAGCTAGCTAGATATATGTAAAAGTCCAAGGTCGAAGTTTCCCTTTAAATTTCTTATGAGGGATTTATGACCTTCCGACTTGACTTTATAATATTCGTAGAAGTTGCCCACACTTTTGAATTCCTGATGATGCAGGATTAGAATTTAGTGCACTACCAGTTGTTTATTTGCCATCTGATACTTTTTTCCTTAGAGGTGATACATTCTCAATGTATTATGTTTAAGACCTGTAATATAACTCCACTTCAGGTATCCCATTGTTGATAAGTTTATACATTGTAAAAGCTAAGAAGCATTTACCCATGATAGCACACAACAGTTAAAACAAATCTTTAATGCATAATAGTTATAGAAAAGAATCACTTTCATCCAACTGGAACTGGGAAATAATGTACACAACAAGAGGAGTTCTGATCTCAGAGTTGTTCACATAAGAAGATTATCCTATTATCAGAGAAATACATCCCCTTGATCCGCAACCCCATAGGCACAGCATGGTAGTACCTAGAGTATGTGCGCCTCGGGTTACGCGGTGTAGCCTGGGGAAGTATTGGTCACGTGATTTTTTTCAGCAGGCAGCAGGCAGCCAATCCTGCGGTACAAAGGTTATCTATGACTCATATAGTGCAAGGCAGCGAAATTTGATGATGCATGCACAGTGCCCACTCCCTGTCTACTACTCCCAGCTATTATACAGAATCCATTTACATGACTTCCCTGTAGGGTCACAGTGTGTCAGAGTATTCTCAGCATATTTCAGCATAAAAGCAGAGAAAGGGTGGAAAAACATGCAGGTGTGAGTTATAATGGTAGCTGAGAAAATTGCTACGATCAAAATTCTCATATTTGCACAGCCTTAGTTGAGACCAAATACAAACATTTTGTGAGATCATTGATGTATATTCAAAGCCTTTATCATATGATAAATCCCTACAGCTTTCTTACTTTGCACCGCCTCACACTTGCACTGGGAAAACTAATCTGCCGGATTCCAACGACTCCTAGTCAATATTTTCATAAAGCCAATGGTATAACCGCTTCCCAAGAGGAAAATAAGTTCCTTTATGATATAAATTCTCCCATAACAAAAGGCAGTAAATAAGCCTGCATAACATCCTCCTCCCTTTCCCAAGGGTTATTTATTATTTTGCTGGCGTTCATAAAGCTAGTTCCCCAGACTGGCGATAAAAAGTTATCATGTTTTCACAGCCGTAACCTCGAATGCCACAGAGCAGTCAATCTTCCTTGCCATTATATTGCTCTCAAATATGGATGATTGCAAAATATCAAAAAATAGTGTAATGCACTTGGTGCGTATGGTTGAGTCATGGCAAAATTGATTTGGTGGAGGTTATTTCTTGATAAGTGAGAATACACTTTGCACACTAATTGCATAGTTATACATGTGATAAATGGAGAAAAGCATAAATTTCAAAGGTTTTGATAAATACCAACCGTATACTCACCTCAAAATGTAACGGTCACTAACGAGGTCACTAAGTATTCAAAACTGAGAATAAGAGAGGGACTTTAATGGAGTCCGATAGAGGACACTTGATTCAACCAATCGCGTGTAGATATATCATGTGATACATAAATATCAAATAACATAATATGAATTGCAGTTATTCACATTATAATTGTTATTTCAATGAAGCATCTGTTGAAATGAAATTCAATCAACTTACAGTACCATTGATTTTTGTTTAAAATATCTATACAAAATAACATATATCAGAACACCTTTTTCCACTAAAAGCACAATTTGGTAACATTTGATTGTAAGGGCACATCAGGGTTTTGACTTTGAAACTGAGTATCCAAAATGGCAATTGTAAAACAATATATTCAGTTATGGCAGTCATAAACATGTACTTTCTCATTAGGAAAATGCCATATAGCAGTTAAATTGAGTTTAAAACTTTCGATCATTTGTTTGGATATGACACTAGCAATTGGAGAACATGGCTGCTAGCAGGGGCTGATAGGGGGAAGGCAGGCTGATGGCAATATGCAAAATTCTCCTCTCATCCTATTCTTGAAGTGTATTACTTTCATAAAAGCTAATATGTATGTGAGGCTTAATTTCCCTTATAAAAAAATTCTTAACAAGATATTTTTGATGCACGTGTGCTTTTTGAGATTGGATGTCTGAATGTCACCCAGAAGCTCTGTTGGCTATTATTAAAGAGACTGGGGCAGCCAAGCCAAGGGCATATAACCCTTAAAAAACCACCGCCTTACATCATATATATGTATATGTATATATATATACATATATATATATATATATATATATATATATATATATATATATATATATATATATATATATATATATTTATATATATATTAGGGCTGTCATCGATACCGGCGGTATCGATGGATCGCTGGCAAAGCCCTAGCGATAATCGATACGCCAGAAATGCTGGGGTATCGATTCGTTATAAGAAATAACAAAAAACAGGTTGGATACGTTGCAACACGCCAAAACTGCCATTACCAACCAGAAATCTTTAAAAAAAAAAAGGTCCAAATCCGCAAGAACTTACCCCAATTCAAAAACGGAAGTTGAATTGAGGACAGACGATCTCTGGCGCACTACTGCGCAGGTCAGCGCAATGCATTGTGGGGTCCTGTCGAGACGATGACAGGTGAAGACATCATTGGCGCTAATGGCGAGATCGCAAATTGTAGGTACTTTTTAGTTATTGTTAGGGGCAGGGATTGACGGGTAATGAAAATATAATGCTTGGTGGGCTAATTGCGTATATATTAGCCGAAAACCAAGCATGCAGCAATTTCTAGTGTAAATCGATAGCGAATCGAATCGAAGTGCCGTATCGGTAAAAATCTTTTCGATTATCGAATCACTAAAAATTTGTTAATGATGACAGCCCTAATATATATATATGTGTGTGTGTGTGTGTGTGTGTGTGAATATATATCATATATATAGCTGTTACTTTGGTGTAGCAAGCCAAAGATGCTGATCATAGAACTCCCTCTACATAGGTTTAATACTTAAATGGCCATAAATCCTTACCCTGCTCTCAGAGTTTTATGAAAGCAGCTGACATTGTTGCAATCCCAATATGGTTTTGTCCATGTAGGTATCTAAATGTTACACTTAGATTCATATTTCGAGTGGTGTCTCTATTAATAAATGTCTGATTTGTGTAATGCATTGGTTTTTGTCATAGCCCTATTTCACTAAGCAAATGAAGAATATACCCAAACATGTCTTGACCATATTTTTGTGGATTGCTTTTTTCAATCCAATTGTCTATCACTATATATAACTATTAGTTGGTATACTTCCAACTTCAGAGAGCATTTTAGTACTCAGCTTTCTTTGTGACAAGACTAAATGATTCTTTGGTGAGGTGGTCCTGCAAAGTTCATACTAAGAGGTCCCCAGATGATAGAGTGATGAAGGTAATGGACATAATAAAAGTGTCACATTCCATCATAATGGATAGCATCACACAGCCTTCAATCATCAGCTCCTTATCTTTACATCTAAAGAGGGCACTGAGAATGATGGCATTGCTTAAGTGAAAAATAACCATGTTGATGATAACCATGAGAATGTGATGATGAGGATGGGGATAATGCTGATGATGGCTATGATGAGGATGAGGATGAGGAGGAGAATTACAAGATAAAGATGGTTAAGGTGATGATCTTAGTGATGGCTTTGGTAATAGTGATGATGATGATGATGATGGTTATAACCAATATCATGAGAAAGATGGTTATACAGGTGAACTTGGATATGACGGACTTAATGGGACCAGGAAAATTGGTCCGTCATATGCAAAATCCGTCGTATACATATGACGAATACTTGATATGCATCGGACTGGGACCAAGCATATCGTCCGTCATATGCAAAGATCCGTCGTACAGTGGTCCGTCATATCCAAGTTCACCTGTATCTTAAATAAATGTAAGCCATATAGTGGAGGATCACAGATTTGTGGTGATGAAGATGTGAATATATTGAATTAAAGGAAGCTGTTTGTGACTTGGTGTAAGAAATAAGAATACCATAGATGAAGAAGAGGACATTGATGACAATGATGATTATGACGTTATAAATGATGGTGATGAGTGTGGTTGAGTCATTTTTGGGAACGGTGAGAGTTCCGATGACCAGCACCCAAGTAACAATAACATCTTATTCAGAGACAAATGACATTAATATTGCATCAATACAGGGTGGTGCCACTGGTGTGTAATAGAGACAACCGCCATGATTGATGATTAGAAATTGACTGACAGCACTGGTTTGCATTACAAAAATTCTGTAAGTCATGCCAATGCTGATAGTGATGGATTGGGAGGCTGAGACATATGCATTGAACTGGGAGGCTGGGGATGAGTGGAGATAAGCATCTGACAAATTAAATGTGCCTGGCCAGCCAGCCAGCCAGCCAGCCAGCCAGGGCAGCAGCAGCAGCAGCAGCGGCGGAGGCAGCACAGGCAGCTGTGTCCCTGGGATGCCAGATGAGGACCATCATGCTATCAGCCACAGATCACTTGTAATACTGCCAGATCAGGCTATAAATCAGCAGCCTCTTAAAGCTCCTCCTGAAGCTTCATCCCGTAGCTAGCGGGGATCGATGAGATACCGTGAGTGCTTGTTGACTCATCTTGTCATCGTCATCTCTATTGCCAAACAGTCCTGCCAGCCACAGAGGACAGACTGATTCATCTGCTCTCCAGAGGTCTCCATTCTCCATCTTATCCCCAAATACAACTACTCCAATCGGGAATTGAATTAGCATCCAAGGTATACTGGGTCGACTTGCATCTGGACTGTGCATGTGGTCTGGCAACTCTGAATATAGCCTGAGATGATGAAATGATTTTTCTCTCAGATATAAACCATTAATTCAAGTAATATAAGGCAATGGTTTGGAGTGAGATATAATTATACCTAACAGGAATAATTAATTGTTCAGTCCAATACTTTAAGAAACATCCCTTGAATATTAAGATATTTCCATGATCGTCTTTTCTTAATAAATTAGCATATGGAGTGTGCACAAGGTCTGACAACTTTGAATATATCTCATTACTGAGAATAATATCTGAAAATGATGTGGAGAGAGACATTGATATACCTTACAGGAACTAACTTTTCAGTCAAATATTGTACAAAATATTGTTTGCTTATCAAGATATTTCCATGAAGTGATCAGAGTTTTCCTTACCTATTTGCACCTGTAGTGTCACTAGTGTGCCACAATCTGGCAACTATGAACATAACTTTAATACAATACCTAAACCAGGAACTGATAAAATATTCAGAATAGAATTGTTAGACCTTGCATGAACAGCAAATTTTCAGTCAAATATTTTACACAATATTGGTTGGTTATGGAAATATTGCCAAGATCCAGGCATTTCCTATTTGCATCTGGGGTATGCACACAGTTTGAGAACTTTGTACATAACTAATCAAACAATAATAATATAAAAAGTACTATAAAAAACAATTTAATGAGGGACTGTTAGACACCAAGCAAGAAAAACTAATTTTCAGTCACATATTTCCTCCAATATTGCTTGATGAAACATCTCTTGGGGCTGGGCAGGATGATGGCAATATGCAAAAATCTCCCCTCATGGGATCACTGAGAGAAAAAGAAGGGCAGCATCCTGTTCTTGAAGTGTATTACTTTCATATAAGCTGATATCTATGTGAGCCTTTAGGGCCCCTTTAAGATATTTCCATGTGTCCAACTGTGTGTATGATTCGGATGCAAATGCATGGGTTAAGAAACAAACCAACCATTACTTTTCCTTAGGGGTAAGGCATGTGCCTACTAACAGCCAATGGTAATGAGTTCACCAAGGTCTGTGTCCATGCATCCTCTCTATTCATTGAACACCATTACCACACATATCACCTATTTCCTAGGTACACACTAAATGCCATACTCAAACCTAAACCTACACTCTAGAAATGATTCAATGCAAAGGCGTGTTTTGGGTAGATAGACAATGTTGTTTATAGAGGTTCATATTCCTTATGTTGATATCTTCTCACTCCTTACAGTCAATTTAATCAATCACCAGACACAGACCCAGGTTTTCTGTGCAGGTTTAAATATCAGAGAGATAGATTTACCTTTCTGGTTTTAAACAAATATGTGACAATTCTTAGCAAGAAATCACCTATTTGAAATATTATGAGTAAAAAAGTAATATTTTTTAAGAACTTGATACATTTTTCTTTCTTTCTTATAAAGTTTCTAGGTTTTCCAGGCAATTCAAGGCTTGAACTAATCAAGGGCCATCCCTTATTGGATTGGACCTGAAAGGCTATCGAGACCAATGAGTATGTGTGCAACACTTAAATATTACAGATGTCAAGACACTTATTTTGGGGGAACACCAAGTAGCACGGAGTTGGATGCGTGGAGCAAGTTCCTACGGTTTATCTGAGACTTAAAGCAGGATGGTTCCATCATTTCTAGAGATAAAGAATACTTACTAGCTTTAGTTGTGGCATCAGGGGGCTTGTAGCAGGTGAAGCAGCAGTTGCAGTCGTCCTTGGCCAGTCTGCCGGGGCAGTTGTTGACGGGGGGACAGCGCCTCATGTCGCACTCCCCGCAGGCCCGGGGGGCTGGGGAGGTGGACGTCCGTTCGACTGGACTGGAGGTATAGCCATAGGCAGCAGCAGTAGCGCCGAGGTGCAGTACACCGCACAACATCACCAATACATATTCCAACGGCTGCATGTTTGCGAATGCTCTGTGACTGCGATGTGGTCCTCTTACTACTGTGTCGAGTGCACTGTAATAAAATGGAAGGAATTTCGTCACTCAGTTCGCCATTGTATAGAAAAATGTGGCCGATCTTGTTGCCTATGCCGAGCCTAGGCTGCACTGTGAATGTGCTGCTGCCTTTACTCCATTTATACCTCCCTTCCATTGTGAGTGACACGCCTTCCTAAAATATACATGTGTATGGGCTAGGGTTAATTTACTCTTTTACTCTTAACGTATATGTTGTGGTGCACAATATTTTATACCCGAGTAGCCATAGCACTACAGCGCGTGTGAGTGGAACTCTGTGTAAGCTGTCATCTCTGTGACTGACATCTTTAATTAATCATGGAGCTAGGCTCGGCCTGACAAGGGATCAGCCCCCTTTAACATTAACTACACGACGGAGACCACGCCGGTGGTTAATTTGTGTCTTAACTGGCCCCTGTAGAGCCTCTACCGCACACAGATTCCCCTGCCCAATACAAATGCACCTTATTGCACCCTTTTTATTTGGCAAACTGAGGCGGTGGAGCCAGCCTGCCTGCGGTCGTCATGGTGATGGCAATAATTTCTAAATTAGTCGAGTAATTGAGATAAACACCCAGTGAAGGGTTCACAAAAGAAGTGGGAATGGATTGTTGCAAGCAATGATTACAGCTATGGCGGAGGTCCGCAGGGAGGACATGAATTCCCCTTCTCCGCAGTTCGGCTGCCTTCTCGTGAGCTCTGGTAGTATTGTTGTGGTTGGCTTTGCGTTATCTTGGGGGATGCCATCAAACAAAAATGCAGTCCTTAATCTGTTAATGAATGGTTATACCAGAGAGCCAAATACTATTCATTCATCCAAAGTCATACACACACACTGTACTAAGTGAATTCGAAAGGGAACGGTCACTTCTCTACCTCCAATTCATTTTTCTATTAAAAATGAAAAACTTCGAAAGTCTTCTATTCATTTTCATTTCCGAAATTGAAAACTAAGAATTACCCTAATTTTCTTGTTTATTAATCCATTCATGCTTGTAGCAGCCAAGAAGCCTGCATTTATTGGTCATATCTCTCAAATATAAGTGATTTCCAAAAAAATGTTTGAAAGATAAATGTTTTTTTTTTTTTTAATTTGAAATGTTTTTTTTATTGTCACAAAGGTCCATCTGGAAACATGGTAAAGGGATACAGTTGTACAATTGTCTCTGATGCATATCTGATATATCGGTACATATGAGAGCCTTTTTACACCATCATGTTATAAATTGATGAGTTCGTTATATAATGGATGCCATAAACCTAAGAATATTGGGAGTTTATCATTTGTTTCAGCCCAATATTTCTCAATGTGAAACAGGTCTTTAAGTACCCGCTTGACTTGGTCAAGTATCAGTCGTGATCTTTTGTTTCTATTCGAATATATTACCAGTTTTGCTGCCATGATTATCAAATTAATCAGTTTGTACTTTTTCCTTAGTTAAAGATAAATGTTGATGAGAAACTAACTTAACCAGATACTAAATTAAATTCGAAATCATTTCTAATTTTAGTTGTATAGATCCAGACGAACCACCTCAAGGGGATCTCCAGGTATGAATGGGTTAATGTAGGTATACTCGTGTGTGAGAGAGAGGGGGGCCGCCGTAACATAATCTGCATACAATCAGAATTATTTTCCTGCGATACAAAGAAAACAAAGGTGTGTGTTTTTCTCTGAGCTCGTGTTTGGTAGATGGCAGCTACCGTTGATATAAAGCTACATAGTCTTCTCGGAAGTAAATGATTTCTCTTGAAGTTGTCGGCTTCACCACATATAAACACCTCAGATGTAGCTAAGCTCTTCAGAAAACAGATATATTTAATAAGCCTTCTGCACGTACACTACACTTGAAATGAGAAACAAAGTGCATTTTTCCAAATTTTGGAACAAAGTCAAAATTGGAAAAATGTGTTAAACCTTTCCTTCCCTATAACTCTTAGCGAGTACGACGCCAAAGATATCTCAGATCCGTTGATGTTCTTTGATACCTAAAATGCATGTTTGAAAAAACTTTTTTGTGAAATTCAGTATAGAAAAAAGGGCCAACACCCTTTATGTGCAAGCCTTTGTAAGGCACTGTGATAGTTGGGAGTCTTATATATCAGTGATGGCCTAGACAGTCACAGTTGATCTGATCATTTGGAAAACTCTTAAAAGGACCGCATACGCCACCTCCAAGTGTTGAGCACCTTGCTCCTATATTCAATACGCATCCTATTTTGGACCCCCTGAAAGATTTACGAGATATCGTGAGTCCTACCTTCACCACACAAAATACGCATCTCCATATAATTCAAAGTATAGGTGCCATTAAACACAAACTCCCGCACATACTTATACAAGTCGTCACTGACCCTAGGTTGAATGTTAAATGAAATGACATGTAAAGCACATACCTTTCTCCCAACTGTACTTCTTGTAAAATGTATTAAACGCAATTCGCTTTAGGTACATGAGTCACAAAATAAAAAAAAAACTCGATCCTAATAGGAACCACACCCTGTAATACGCACTTATCAGCCACACATCTTTAAGTATCATTGATGACATATTTCCAGATGGCAACAAAAGCCTGACCCAGATTTGACTGTAAACACTTCAGGGTATCAATATGATTCATTAGCCACTTACTTTATTATCAACAAGTTGATTTCATGCTCGAAATAGTTCCTAATAATGCACTGTGCGTGTCATTGGGCAGGTTAGCATGTCCACGGAAACAAAGAATGTTCTTGCTTTTAAATGCAAGACGAGAGATTCGTTTGCTAATAGAACGTTCACTATCAATACGGCTGTTGGCCCATCTAGACAGATGTGTATTCTTGTTACTACTTACTCGATTTTCACGCATCACACATTTTGTTGACTTCTAAACACAATGGTCTTCGGTAGAGAGGGTACTACGTGATATATTTTAGTTGAATAATCAGTATATTGGTAAAACATTATGGTTTCTTAGGCAATGACCATTAGAAAGCCGAGGGGGGGGGGGGGGGGGGGCGTGTATAGAAGTTCGGGCACATTTTTTTTCTTTGAGGTTCAGAGCTCAATTCTTTTTCCATCATTTTGGGGCTCGATTTTTTTTACAGATTTTGAGGGCTCAATTATTTTTCATTACTGAAGTACAAAAAAGGACGAGAAATTGCCTTGCCTTGAATCTTTTATTGAAGATAATATTGTATATTGCAAGGAAGTAGGGTGTACAAGTCCGTATGCCATTGGCGCACAGGCTGTCCGCCAGTGGCGCACTGCGTGCCATTGTGGCCAGGGATCTGAGGGCCGCTGAAGGCCCCCAGAAGCCATAGGGTTCTAGATACTCTGAGATGCATTCTCAGCCTTACCTGAGACCCAAATGAGTGATTGCAGATGAAAAGTATTTCTGCTTTGAGAAAACAATTTACCTCTTTTTTAACCCTTTTTTTTTTTGGTATGCAGGGCCGTCTGCCCGTGGCGCACTGCCATTGTGGCTGGGGGTCTGGGGGCCGCTCAAGGTCCAAGAAGCCAGAGGGTTCTAGATACTCTGGGATGCATTCTCAGAGTATGAGTGATACCAGATGAAAAGTATTTCTGTTTTGAGAAAACAATTTACCTTTTTTTACTGTTTTTTTTGGTGATCAGGGCCGTCTTCCCGTGTCGCACTGCCATTGTGGCTGGGGGTCTGGGGGCCAGGAGCCAGAGGGTTGTAGATGCTCTGAGATGCATTCTCAGCCTTATCTGAGACCCAAATGAGTGATTCCATATGAAAAGTATTTCTGTATTGAGAAAACAATTTACCTTTTTTTACCCTTATTTTGGTGTGCAGGGCCGTCTGCCCGTGGCGCACTGTCATTGTGGCTGGGGGTCGCTCAAGGCCCCAGAAGCCACGATTATTTTTTTCGATTCTATACACGCCCCCCCCCCCCCCCCTGGATATCTAGTGGTCATTGCCTTATCATTGGCGCTATTTCTCGAAAAAAAATCAACATGCTTTCTTGGCACGCAAAAATGCTTTTTGTTTCAATAAAACACTGAACGAGTATAAAAGCGAACATAGGGGTTGTTGAGAGGTAGGTAATTAGTCAGGTTTTATCAGGAATCTGTACATATCCCTGGTGTTAGCTAATGTATAACAAGTGATGCCACTTTCACCCCACCAACAAGGTCCTGTGGACCATCGATACTGCACTCTCTCTCTCTCCATCCTAGAGGCAGACTACGCACCCAGGATAGGCACCTAGCCTGGTTCTCAGACTGTGTTAGGTATAATGCCCCCACCACTATACATACTAAATAGGTTTGATGTCTCCCTCAAACTATAGATAGAAGCACTGTTTTCATGAGTTGCGGGTGGATAACACATACAGACTAGAGCTCAAGTGCGTACCCCTTGAGGATTTATTCAGAATTAAACCTGGAGTGAGGTCAGATCCCGGGGGGGGGGGGGGGGCACTCAGGTACAGAGGGGGGGGGGGGGGGGGCGCACCTTCGTTACGTATTTCGCGGAAGAAGGGGTCTTTTTTTAAGACCTCTGCATGTCCGCGATTTTGTAAAAGAAGGGTACTTTTTTGTACCCAGGTACGAAGTATTGGGGTCAAAATCCCCTTACAATCCACGAACTATCCGCAGCTCTGACGCCGAGTGACTGGCCTTCCGAGTTTGCTGCCGCCACTTGCTGCCGCTAAACACGCAGAGGATTATAAAATCTTAAGTTAAAATACGTGTTCCCGTTCATCCAATGTCAGTGTTTTGATAAAAAATGGGGTGTTTATTTATTGGAAAAAATCAGCGTTTTATTAAAATAAGGGGGCTTTTTGGCCAGAAATCAGTGCTTTAGGGGTATTTTTTAATTTTGATAACGAACGTATGCACCCCCCTAAATACCCAAGTGCCCCCCCCCCCCCCCCGGGGGGTCAGATCAGTGAAAGAGCCAGATATCACAGGCTTGTAGCAAGTCTAGGTAGGCACCTAGTTCCTGACATGCGAACATTCTACTCTGAGTTGACCAACCAGTGTAGTGATGTCAATGAAGCAATGGTCCGTTGATGGCACCACATGATGCTCATCTCTCTTTTCATGCCACGATTTCTTCATGCATGGAACTTTTTACACGGGACACATCGTTCAGTTAGAGCACCCAGGTGCGTGTTATTAGGTTTTGGGCGCGCGTTGAGACTAAAGCCTCCTACGTTACAAGCAGTCATGTATCACTCATGCAGTGGTCTATGGAGCGCCGTTTGTAACATCCATAATTTTGTCGACAGGAGCAATTTTGTCAAGACAGAAGTCTAAGATGTGACACTTCGCGAGTGGTTACGCCACGTGTAATACAAAAGTACTTTTGTCCAACAAAAGTTACTTTTGTTGACAAAAGCATATTTTGTCAAGACAAAAGTACTTTTGTCCAACAAAAGTTACTTTTGTCGACAACCACCGTAACCACCTTGACCACTGACGTGGAAAAACCCTAACGACAGACAAACTGTACATGACATTCTTAACTCTAGGCTAGTGTATACTCTGAGAACCTACGAATGCTTTATTGTATATATTAGTCAGAAACCATATCTGGGTAAATGTGTTAGTCGCGTACCTGTGTTATTCAGCTTTGAGCAGTAAGCTTCATGTGCACACCTGTAACTCGATAAGGGAAGGAGCAGTGGTTTGTGGGTCTGTTTCCATAGGATTTAGTACCCAGTGTCTTGTGTGGAGTGTGACAATCGTTTCTGGTCTGTTAGGTAAACTAAGGTGAATAGAATAGACACTGTATCTCTTGAAATGTAAGATTATGAACAGCCCTTGGGACAATCCTGAAAAGAAGGTCTAGGCTCAGGTTCTACCGAGTGGCAGTGGGATGGGTGACTTTCTTCCGGTATCAGGACAATATCCCCCTGGACAATATCCCCCCAGGACAAAATCCCCCCCCCCCCCCCCCCCCGTTCCAATATCCCCCCGGACAATATCACCCCGGATGATATCTCTAGTAAAACATGTGTTAGTTAAAAAAAAATCCATTGTTTTAAATTATCCTAAAACATGTGTTAGTAAAAATAAATTAAAAAATCAAAAAAAAATCGTTTTAAATTATCCTAAAAAATGTGTAAGTAAAAAAATGATTTTTTTTAAGAATTCCAGTGTTTTAAATTATCCTAAAACGTGTTAGTAAGAATTTTTTTAAAAGATGAAAAAAAAATCCAGTGTTTTAAATTATCCTAAAAAATGCGTAAGTAAAGAAAATTAAAAAAAAATTGAAAAAATTCCAGTGTTTTAAATTATCCTAGAAAAAAGTGTTAGTAAAACAATTTTTTTTAAATCCAGTTTTTAATTATCCTAAAAAAAGTGTTAGTATTTTTATTTTTTTTAATAAAGAATAATTCCAGTGTTTTAAATTATCCTTAAACATGTGTTAGTAAAAAAAAAATTAAAAAGAAAAAAAAATCTAGTGTTTTAAATTATCCTAAAAAAAGTGTTAGTAAAATTATTTTTTTTAAATAAAGAATAATTCCAGTGTTTTAAATTATCCTAAAAAATGGGTTAGTAAAAAATTTCCAGTGTTTTGAATTATCCTAAAACGTGTTAGTAAGATATTGTTTTAAAAATTAAAAAAAAAACAGTGTCTAAATTACCCTAAAAATGAGTTAGTAAAATATTTTTTTTTTTGCATTTGAAAAGATTCCAGTGTTTTAACTTATCCTAAATCATGCGGTGGTAAAAATTCTTTTTTAATAATTTTAAAAGAATCCAGTGTTTTAAATTATCCTAAAAAGGTGTTAGTAAAAAATCAAAAAAAATCCAGTGTTTTAAATTATCCTAAAACATGTGTATGTAAAAGTATATATATATATATATATATATATATATATATATATATATATATATATATATATATATTAAAAAATCCAGTGTTTTAAATTATCCTAAAACATAAGCTAAAACACTGGAATTAGAAAAAAAAAATTACTTACACATGTTTTAGAATAATTTAAAACACTGGAATATTTTTTCATTTTAAAATATTTTTTTTACTAACACATGTTTTAGGATAATTTGAAACACTGGAATTAAAAATATTTTTTTTACTAACACATGTTTTACTAGAGATATCATCAGTAGGGATATTGTCCGGGGGGATATTGGAATGGGGGGAATTTGTCTGGAGGGGTTTTGTCCTGGGGGGATATTGTCCTAGAACCCTTTCTTCCATATCGTTTTACAATCGATTATTGCAGAAATCTTAACTTTAACCAGGTAGGCTGTATGACTACATTCATCAAAACATTTTTCTTACTATCTTGCCTTTTAGATGATCCATTGCATTCCTCGAATGCCTATTTACTAGTATTACTAGTATTACTATTTCTCCATGTATAAAAAATAATTCGTGTTTTAAATTATCCTAAAACGTGTTAGTAAAAATAATTTTAAAAAAAATCCAGTGTTTTAAATTATCCTAAAACAAGTGTTAGTAAATTTATTTTTTTAAATAAAGAATAATTCCAGTGTTTTTAATTATCCTAAAATATATGTTAGTAAAAAAAAATTAAAAAGAAAAAAAAATCCAGTGTTTTAAATTATCCTAAAAAAAGTGTTAGTAAAATTTTATTTTTTTAAATTTGAAAAGATTCCAGTGTTTTAACTTATCCTAAATCATGTGTGGGTAAAAAATCTTTTTAATAATTTTAAAAGAATCCAGTGTTTTAAATAATCCTAAAAAGGTGTTAGTAAAAAAATAAATAAAAAAAATAAAAATTTCCAGTGTTTAGAATTATCCTAAAACATGTGTATGTAAATATATATATATATATATATATATATATATATATATATATATATATATATATATATATATATATATATATATATAAATTCCAGTGTTTTAAATTATCCTAAAACATAATCTAAAACACTGGAATTAGAAAAGAAAAATGTTTTTACTTACACATGTTTTAAGATAATTTAAACCACTGGAATATTTTTTAATTTTTAAATTTTTTTTTACTAACACATGTTTTAGGATAATTTGAAACACTGGAATAAATTTTTTTTTTTTTACTTACACATGTTTTACTAGAGATATCATCCAGAGGGATATTGTCCGGGAGGATATTGGAACGGGGGGAATTTGTCTGGAGGGTTTTGTCCTGGGGGCATATTGTCCGGGGGGATATTGTCCTAGAACCCTTTCTTCCCTATCATTCACAATCGATTATTACAGAAATCTTAAAGGGGCCCTAAAGGCTCACAAACATATCAGCTTATATGAAAGTTATACACTTCAAGAACAGGATGCTACCATTCCTTTTCTCTCAGTGATCCCGTGAGGGGAGATTTTTGCGTATTGTCATCCTCCTAGACAGCCTCTGTCAGCCACTGGGTGCGGCCATGTTTTTCAAGTGCTATCAGCTGTGACACAATCGGGTGGCAGGGATCACATCCTGTCTCCAAGCTACCTCTGGGCAGTGTATCTAACAGCAGTGCTCCTGACAAGAGCTCTCTGCACAAGTTGCATAAAAACGTATATATCAAACAAGAAAATGGTGAAATCATGTGCAGCAATTGGCTGTAAAAAAAGACACGGTAGTGGAGAAAGCTTTCATAGATTTCCTAATAGTAAATTTAGACAAAAACAGTGGTTAGCATCCATGAAACTTTTAAACCCACCTGTCCTGAAGTATGCATATGTATGTTCAGACCACTTCACTGACGAGGATTATGTCAGGAATCACACACTGCAGTCAGGATTACTTCAGAGTACAGTTAACAAGGTTCTGAAGAGGGATGCTTTTTTAAAAGGTTTGGGTACTTGTGAAATAGGTGTGCATAATCTCTCACACTTCTTCAAAAAAAGAAACAGTCACAATTGATACACCTTTTATCATGCTCCATGCGACTCCTATTGCATCTAGTCTTACTTTCTTCAAGGATATAATATCTGGTAACCAATTTTCATAAATCTCTTATTTCAAGCAGAAGTGATCTTGCAATTTATCAATTTCGGGATTTATTTACTTTATTGGTATACATTTACTAGTCTCAACATGATTTACCTTCATTCAGTTGCTCAACGAATATAAGCACAGGTGTATGCATTAAATGTTTAATATTAAGCCAGCATGAGAAGGGTAAATATCATTCCCTAACTTACAAAATTGAAACAGCTAAGGTTATAGTCAGTCATGACCCCATTTTCACTGGGAAGAAATACATTTCTAAATAGTACTGCAATATAGAGGAAGGTTGAAATCAAAATATCTCAAATTGCAAATGACCCTTTCTTTTATTTATGATAGAATAAATGACATTTTCATTTACCCATTACCAACCTTCTCTTAATGACTTATGATTAATAATCATACTCTTCATTATTATGATCTGATGTACATACTTTAGCAACCCTAACAGCTAACTTTCAGGGTGAATGGCAATTTTCATAGGTACCTCAACATGGTCTTTATTAATCCACTGAGAATAGACTGTGCAGGATTTTGTTAGTTGTGTTACAACTGAGGTTTTGTCTTATGTCTAGGTCCCTAGGGTAATAACAAAAGTAAGTAAAGGAAAGGGACACACAGGGTAATTGACCTTGTCCAATTGGCATTACACATCTAGACCCCATGGGACACAAGGTAGTAAACACAGGAAGTGACTAGCAGTACTGGGAACAGCAATCATCTTCATTTCCTTTAGTAATTGTGCACATATTCATGAAGATTATAGAAAAGAAATGTCAAGAATACCTTTGGAAGGGGCCTGATAATTTAAAGAAGGAAAGAAGTCTGACAGGTGCACCACAACATGCTATTTAAGTGCCAGCCCTCTGTTTCCACATCTTGACCATCAAATTCATCAGCACCTTGAACTATGTCCATATAATCCACCTGATCACCTTCAGCCACTCTTGGTTCAAAGTCGTAGGGATTTGCATACCTAAACATCTTGAATGTGCTTCAGAGCAGTGAAATATCTACCTCCTAGACAGAGCTACTGGCTTTATCTAATACACCCACTAAGCTGCTTGCCACCCATTTACATAGACTACAGCAGCATGAGTTGACTCAGATCCAAGATGGCGGCTGCCCTGCCTCAATGGAGGTGCTATTCACTAATTGCAATTTGAGATTTCTCTTTGTGTGGAGCTCTAGGGCTTCTCTGTTTATGACAGATGTTGAGCTTTGTTCATGAACTTTCATATAAACCTATGATGTGTTTTTCCCCAAGTTCCCCTTTAACTTTAACAATGTAGGCTGTATGACTACATTCATCAAAACATTTTTCTAACTATCTTGCCTTTCAGGTGATCCATTGCATTCCTCGAATGCCTATTTACTAGTATAACTATCTTGTCATCCAGTGTTTTGGCCTGTTTCTCCATGTAAACTGCTCAGACGCGTACTCCAAAACACTACTGCAAACTCGACCCCCCTAGGATTTGACATTGAACATTACGTGAACAATTTCTAGCCATTTCTGTATAGATGAATGGGATACTTTGTAGCCCTAAAACAAATAAAACAGCTACTCCTTTTCCAAAAAGCCTATCCACCTGCTCTATCAGCCTTTCTGCCTCTCTGCCAAATTCTCCCACGTCCAACTTTCCCGTCCCCCTATGAATGTGGTAATTTCTCGCATGTGGCAGGTGGGCACTCTTGAAAAAACTCACATAAACTTTCCGTAGACGAGGAAACTAGTCTAAAACCAAGTGCATTTTGCCTTTACGTATTCTTAGGTATTAAGTAGAAACTTTTGTTTATAGTTGAGGAAATGATATTCAAACAGTTGTATATGCTCTATATCTCAACGATGGTCCGAAGACAATTTGATATGCCAAGACATTGTTTTAAACTTTTTGATTAAAGGTAAAGGTAGAGGTATTCGGTTTAGAGTCTTGTATCCACCGAAGTGCTCACACGACCTTCCTCCCCTAGCAGGCACTGTACACACGGAAACCATTTCAATCCCCCAGGGGATATTCCAGAGCAACTGGCAGCATATAGCGCACACACTCTAAGCACTGCCTTATTTATGCTAGGTACCCATTATACAGCTGGGTAGACTGAAGCAATATGGGATAAACTATGTTGCTCAAGAACAGACCAAAGTGCCCGAGGCGGCCGGGAATCGAACCAGCGACCCTCTGATTACCAATCCGAAACCTAACCAACTGAGCTACTTTGTACCTGAACTATATTGCGCATCATTTTAGCACAATGTTATTAGCATTTTGGTATAGATTAGAATCTACATCTGTAGCTGTGTGTTACCGCCTTACAAAGACAATTGCAGAGAACAAACAGACACACTTCTGTGAGAAAATGTAAAAACCCTAGCTAGTTTGCATCACTGCATGACAAGGCTAACATAGTTCAGACAAAAACGCTACCTATTTTCCCGTTTCTGATTTCACTTTGACTGTAGCGTTTAGTTTAAAGCCTTATAAATTATGTTAGCACCGTTCCGCTGAGAATTTCGGCGGAAGCATATTCCTAAAATGTTACCATTTAAACACGACTCATACACGTTTCGTCTCTCTATTTGGTAGAGAAACATTCTATTTCAATCATTTCGCGAATAAAATTGAAGAATCACATGTTTATTTGATCAATAAATACGACTTTATACTTACATGTACAAGTTCGCGAGATTTAAGAACTCAAACCGAAAACGAGGCTTAATACATTATGAGTTCATTTTCAAAATGGCGGCTCACGTATTGCAATCTCGGTTGTTACCCTCTATATTAAAAACACATTTTCAGGAGAAGTCTGTGGTTCCTGCTGGCTCTTCTCCAGTCATTTTAGTTATGCTTGAAATGAGATGAAGAACCAGCTCTTAACATTTCCCAACAAAAGTATAACATTAGAACAGTTATCGACACTTTAATAGATAGATAAAAATAGTATACCACTAACTAACTTCAAATGTGTTTTTATATCGTGGCATACGCAAAGTAAATAATTTTCGAAAATGTGACCCAATCACGGTCGACGAATGACAAATGCGGAACTGTGTTCTATTAATAGCCATGAGCGGCGATAAACCAAGAACAAATACACCCACAGAGGTGTAAAGGGTACCTAATTCGGCAATGTGACAAAATTATGAATATTTCTTTCAATAGGAATATTCTAAACTACTAGTATTTACAATTTCGATAAAGTTAAAGTTGAACAGTTTTATTCAATCAAATAACTTGGAAAAGTTAAAATTTGGTCAACTACTCTAAGCACATTACTGTACTCCAATCTACCTATATAAGTAGGATCATTGGCTTAGGTAGGGTAAGCACAATCAATGATTGTTGCGCTTTCCCGTCACTCTCGATGTGTCATCAGATCGGGAGCGCGAGGGGAATGCAAATTTTTGGTGGATGGTGTGTTGGTGGTTCGCCCCGATACCCTCCACTGAACTTGACCGTGGCCTGCGGTGTGGGCTACTGCGTTGCCAATGACTGCTAGCTGTCTCTCGACCCTGTCTGAATTTGAGTTCCTGCTGGGGGCATGAAAGATTGATGCCTTAGACTTGAAACCAAGTGGCGGATTGGTTTCCCTATCATCCACACCTTCTTACATGCGCCCCAGCCGGTTGATTTTAGATCCCAGTCAGAATTGAGCGTTCCCGGCATGCTTGGCAAAAAAACTGACCAAAAATGAAAATTCCAAATTTAAGTTTAAGCGTGTTCCTGCGCGGCAGCGTAAGCAGGGTCTACCAACTGCAAGATCGCATTACCATGCGATACCTTAACTGCCCTAACCCCGAGAATACTCATAGCATTAAGAAATTACTAACAAATATGTAAATTTAACTGAATGACCAAAGTTCGTGGAGAATAACTAGGACGAATGCAAATGACATGAGCTTCAGCCGGTTTAACATCTCATTTATCAATTTCATATCTGTTAGCCGAGCTTTTTGAACTTTTGGTACATAAGTTAGGTAGCCCTAAGTGTGTGGTCGTAGGGATATATGTGTGCTCTAATATTTATTTCATTAAAATAATTGCCAAATGAAAAAAAGGGATTTCTCTAATTCCTCCACCTTTTACAACTGCCGAAATACGCCTAGCCGCAATTTGGCAGAAAACAACTGACAAAAAATGAAAATTCAAATTCTGGTTTCAACGTGTTCCTGAGCGGCAGCACAGGCAAGATCGCAGTTCGTGTAGAATGCGATACCTTCACTACCCTACCCTCGAGAATACTCGTAGTTTCATTAAAAGAATTGCCAAACGAAAAAAAAAGGATTTTTCTAATTCCTCCACCTGTTACAACTGCCCTAAATACGCCCTAGCCGCAATTTGGCAGAAAAAAAACTGACTAAAAATGAAAATTCCAAATTCTGGTCTCAACGTCAACGTGTTCCTGAGCGGCAGCACAGGCAGGGACGGTCTACCAACTGCAAGATCGCAGTTTGTGTAGAATGCGGTACCTTCACTACCCTACCCTCGAGAATACTCGTAGCGTTATGAAATTACGAACAAATATGTAAATTTTACTGAATGACCAGACTTTGTGAAGAATAACAGGGCGGGTACTTTCCAGTTAAGTACAACTTTATAAATCAATAGTTGTTGTTTTGTTTTTATTTTTGCATTTCCACCATTTGAAATTAGCCCAAAGTATGCCTTTATTAGGCAGATATTACATGCACCTGGATGGTAGGGCCTTTTTGTGAATACTGTGAAAGCTTTGACATGTCCAGAGCATCATGTTTGATTGTTAACCTGCATTAACCAATGATTAAAGATTATTGGTTTCGCATCGTTTTTTCTAGGGTTGTCCTGCCACTGATGAATCAGTGATATTAATATTTCACATTTTCCTTTGATTATAACTCCATTCTCTGAGTGCAATTTAACTGCCAGCAGACTCCCCGCAGGGCTTGTAGTTAAATAAATACGTCTTTCCACCACTTTTTCACTTATTGACATAATGACATATATGTGTTTCGTTAGCGAGTGGTGTATATTACATATTTATAAACTTAAGAGGGTCCAAAATTGTTATAGACACGAGATTTCAGTAAAAGTTGAATGCTACATACAGTGCTATAGGGAATCTTCCACTTTTCATTGAACCTTACATGCATGAAAAAGACGTCGGCAGTAAAAACATCTCATGCATACGTAAGGTTCAATATTATTGAACTAAAGGCTAACAATGACTCAAATCAAAATAGCCCCAAAGTGTCCAAGTTATATTTCATTGTTTTTAATTAGTTAAAAGGTCAATGCAAGACAAACCTTGTAGCCGATTCCTGTTTAAATCCTGACGATGCAAACACCACCGTGACCAAACAATTTTAACTCCATTGCAGATGCCGTAGTTTAGATGTATGTAACGACCAAAAGCGCAATTGTATCGTCCCGCGCAGATCCATCGTCCTGCCAGGGGAAGTCGAATGATGGTCCCATTTCCTCGGCAACCATACCCCTTTCCTGAGTCTAGGCGACATGGGCATTGTTCTGACGCTGTGGGTCATTCCCGTGATATCTTGTTCACATGGCATTATGAAAAAGTGTGCTAGTCCTTCACTACCCTTAGGCATCGATGATAAGCTACACATAAAATACATCCTTTGGGATGATTGTAATACCATTTTTTAGAAAAGCGCATACGTCGAAAAAGTACAAAGTCAATACAAAATAAAACATGCACAAACCTAAGGCATTTAATTGCCTATTCTAATAATCCTGCAGCATTTCGATCATAACAGGAAGCGGACAATCACAATTCAGATAGTTATCTCCAGATAAACTCAAGATCCTTAATAAACGTTGCATACGAGTTAAATTCTGAATTGTAATGGGTGCATTCATGACCATATTGGTGACATCGAAGTTACCTGTCCCTTTGAATATGAATTCGTATGTGGCAGTCTTCACAAAGTCGAGTCTCCGCTGGATCCTCAAGCAGGTTGGCCTGGTCGCTATACGAATGTGCGGCGTTGTGAATGGCTGTATGTGATGCCTTAGCAACTCAACTGAAATGTCCCTTGGGACTATTTTCAGAGAGTTTCGGGCATCTGCTAGACGATTCTGGTCCTTTTAGGGCGCATCAGCAATAGGACTGCACTAAGGGTTGTCAGACTCAGACATCAGTTATCACTTGTGTGTATTTAACCCATTAGACTATTAATACTATGTAGATCCATTACATTATTACTGATCGATCAATAACAGATTTCCACCACCAACAAATAGACTTACAGCAGACTGAGGCTACGGACAAACGATCAGCTGATTGCTGCCATATGACATGGCTCAGCTAGTGTGCGGGAAGAACATCTACAGCACTCCCATGATTCTAGGAAGCTTCACGAAATGGTGTTAGCTCGCTGGCCAGTCGACTGGCTTGGTTCAGCGGCACATCCATCATAGCCGCAATCAGCCCAGGCTCTGCCTCCTCTAGTGGTGCACCACAGCAGAAATAGCGATAAGATAAGCCAAGCTAGCTTTGGTTGACCAGGGAACAGCGTTTAGCTGGAGATAGGATCATGGTTGACAGGGGGTTTAGATGGAATATGGATTTTCATTTATGGTCATTTTTTCTGCTAAATCGTGACTAGCCTTTGACAAATGACGGAGGAAACCGTGGTACCTGCGTTACCTGGGGAAACACCTCCGCCTAGTAGCCCCTAGCCTAGATTTCAAGGGTGTCACATGTACCGGTATGCTTGTCTTCAAATTTTCCTGTTACCAGGAATCAAGTGCTCAAGGTGATAAGAGTGGGCAGTGACCAAATTACTTCTCATCTATCTCACCAGGCGAATAGAGGACTCAGTTCGAGTATGAGATTGGAGGACCAGGTGGTGCCAGATATCTAGCAATGCTGGTACTCATGACACTGGTTGGTTAGCTCAGAAGGGTATGTACACTTTTAAGGGATTAGGAACCTAGTCTACCTAGTAGCCCCAAGTCATACTTTCCCTCATGCTCCTGAGTGTCGTGGGCGTTATTAAGGCCGTGGGTTACCAGAAAGTATGATCTTGGTTGACCAGGGGCAGGTGGGTAAGGTGCCGGGGTAAGGTGGAGGTAGGATCTTGGTTGTCCAGAGATAAGTCTGTCCCTGAGAGAGGGGATGTTGGGTTACCCTTTGACTGGTGTATAGGCCAGCTGGAGAGGGAGAATGGAAGCTTGATCCCAGTCTGTCCCTGAGAGAGGGGATGTTGGGTTAGCCTTTGACTGGTGTATAGGCCAGCTGGAGAGGGAGAATGGAAGCTTGATCCCAGTCTGTCCCTGAGAGAGGGGATGTTGGGTTACCCTTTGACTGGTGTATAGGCCAGCTGGAGAGGGAGAATGGAAGCTTGATCCCAGTCTGTCCCTGAGAGAGGGGATGTTGGGTTAGCCTTTGACTGGTGTATAGGCCAGCTGGAGAGGGAGAATGGAAGCTTGATCCCAGTCTGTCCCTGAGAGAGGGGATGTTGGGTTAGCCTTTGACTGGTGTATAGGCCAGCTGGAGAGGGAGAATGGAAGCTTGATCCCAGTCTGTCCCTGAGAGAGGGGATGTTGGGTTACCCTTTGACTGGTGTATAGGCCAGCTGGAGAGGGAGAATGGAAGCTTGATCCCAGTCTGTCCCTGAGAGAGGGGATGTTGGGTTACCCTTTGACTGGTGTATAGGCCAGCTGGAGAGGGAGAATGGAAGCTTGATCCCAGTCTGTCCCTGAGAGAGGGGATGTTGGGTTACCCTTTGACTGGTGTATAGGCCAGCTGGAGAGGGAGAATGGAAGCTTGATCCCAGTCTGTCCCTGAGAGAGGGGATGTTGGGTTAGCCTTTGACTGGTGTATAGGCCAGCTGGAGAGGGAGAATGGAAGCTTGATCCCAGTCTGTCCCTGAGAGAGGGGATGTTGGGTTACCCTTTGACTGGTGTATAGGCCAGCTGGAGAGGGAGAATGGAAGCTTGATCCCAGTCTGTCCCTGAGTAAGGGGATGTGGGGTTACCCTTTGACTGGTGTATAGGCCAGCTGGAGAGGGAGAATGGAAGCTTGATCCCAGTCTGTCCCTGAGAGAGGGGATGTTGGGTTACCCTTTGACTGGGGTATAGGCCAGCTGGAGAGGGAGAATGGAAGCTTGATCCCAGTCTGTCCTTGAGTGAGGGGATGTTGGGTTACCCTTTGACTGGTGTATAGGCCAGCTGGAGAGGGAGAATGGAAGCTTGATCCCAGTCTGTCCCTGAGAGAGGGGATGTGGGGTTACCCTTTGACTGGTGTATAGGCCAGCTGGAGAGGGAGAATGGAAGCTTGATCCCAGTCTGTCCTTGAGTGAGGGGATGTTGGGTTACCCTTTGACTGGTGTATAGGCCAGCTGGAGAGGGAGAATGGAAGCTTGATCCCAGTCTGTCCCTGAGTGAGGGGATGTGGGGTTACCCTTTGACTGGTGTATAGGCCAGCTGGAGAGGGAGAATGGAAGCTTGATCCCAGTCTGTCCCTGAGAGAGGGGATGTTGGGTTACCCTTTGACTGGTGTATAGGCCAGCTGGAGAGGGAGAATGGAAGCTTGATCCCAGTCTGTCCCTGAGAGGGGGGATGTTGGGTTACCCTTTGACTGGTGTATAGGCCCACTGGAGAGGGAGAATGGAAGCTTAATCCCAGTCTGTCCCTGAGAGAGGGGATGTTGGGTTACCCTTTGACTGGTGTATATGCCAGCTGGAGAGGGAGAATGGAAGCTTGATCCCAGTCTGTCCCTGAGAGGGGGGATGTTGGGTTACCCTTTGACAGGTGTATAGGCCAGCTGGAGAGGGAGAATGGAAGCTTGATCCCAGTCTGTCCCTGAGAGAGGGGATGTTGGGTTAGCCTTTGACTGGTGTATAGGCCAGCTGGAGAGGGAGAATGGAAGCTTGATCCCAGTCTGTCCCTGAGAGGGGGGATGTTGGGTTAGCCTTTGACTGGTGTATAGGCCAGCTGGAGAGGGAGAATGGAAGCTTGATCCCAGTCTGTCCCTGAGAGAGGGGATGTTGGGTTACCCTTTGACAGGTGTATAGGCCAGCTGGAGAGGGAGAATGGAAGCTTGATCCCAGTCTGTCCCTGAGAGAGGGGATGTTGGGTTACCCTTTGACTGGTGTATAGGCCAGCTGGAGAGGGAGAATGGAAGCTTGATCCCAGTCTGTCCCTGAGAGAGGGGATGTTGGGTTACCCTTTGACTGGTGTATAGGCCAGCTGGAGAGGGAGAATGGAAGCTTGATCCCAGTCTGTCCCTGAGAGAGGGGATGTTGGGTTACCCTTTGACTGGTGTATAGGCCAGCTGGAGAGGGAGAATGGAAGCTTGATCCCAGTCTGTCCCTGAGAGAGGGGATGTTGGGTTAGCCTTTGACTGGTGTATAGGCCAGCTGGAGAGGGAGAATGGAAGCTTGATCCCAGTCTGTCCCTGAGAGAGGGGATGTTGGGTTACCCTTTGACTGGTGTATAGGCCAGCTGGAGAGGGAGAATGGAAGCTTGATCCCAGTCTGTCCCTGAGAGAGGGGATGTTGGGTTAGCCTTTGACTGGTGTATAGGCCAGCTGGAGAGGGAGAATGGAAGCTTGATCCCAGTCTGTCCCTGAGTGAGGGGATGTTGGGTTACCCTTTGACTGGTGTATAGGCCAGCTGGAGAGGGAGAATGGAAGCTTGATCCCAGTCTGTCCCTGAGAGAGGGGATGTGGGGTTACCCTTTGACTGGTGTATAGGCCAGCTGGAGAGGGAGAATGGAAGCTTGATCCCAGTCTGTCCCTGAGAGAGGGGATGTTGGGTTACCCTTTGACTGGTGTATAGGCCAGCTGGAGAGGGAGAATGGAAGCTTGATCCCAGTCTGTCCCTGAGAGAGGGGATGTTGGGTTACCCTTTGACTGGTGTATAGGCCAGCTGGAGAGGGAGAATGGAAGCTTGATCCCAGTCTGTCCCTGAGAGAGGGGATGTGGGGTTACCCTTTGACTGGTGTATAGGCCAGCTGGAGAGGGAGAATGGAAGCTTGATCCCAGTCTGTCCCTGAGAGAGGGTATGTTGGGTTAGCCTTTGACTGGTGTATAGGCCAGCTGGAGAGGGAGAATGGAAGCTTGATCCCAGTCTGTCCCTGAGAGGGGGGATGTTGGGTTACCCTTTGACTGGTGTATAGGCCAGCTGGAGAGGGAGAATGGAAGCTTGATCCCAGTCTGTCCCTGAGAGAGGGGATGTTGGGTTACCCTTTGACTGGTGTATAGGCCAGCTGGAGAGGGAGAATGGAAGCTTGATCCCAGTCTGTCCCTGAGAGAGGGGATGTTGGGTTACCCTTTGACTGGTGTATAGGCCCACTGGAGAGGGAGAATGGAAGCTTGATCCCAGTCTGTCCCTGAGAGAGGGGATGTTGGGTTACCCTTTGACAGGTGTATAGGCCAGCTGGAGAGGGAGAATGGAAGCTTGATCCCAGTCTGTCCTTGAGTGAGGGGATGTTGGGTTACCCTTTGACTGGTGTATAGGCCAGCTGGAGAGGGAGAATGGAAGCTTGATCCCAGTCTGTCCCTGAGAGAGGGGATGTGGGGTTACCCTTTGACTGGTGTATAGGCCAGCTGGAGAGGGAGAATGGAAGCTTGATCCCAGTCTGTCCCTGAGAGAGGGGATGTTGGGTTACCCTTTGACAGGTGTATAGGCCAGCTGGAGAGGGAGAATGGAAGCTTGATCCCAGTCTGTCCCTGAGAGAGGGGATGTTGGGTTACCCTTTGACAGGTGTATAGGCCAGCTGGAGAGGGAGAATGGAAGCTTGATCCCAGTCTGTCCTTGAGTGAGGGGATGTTGGGTTACCCTTTGACTGGTGTATAGGCCAGCTGGAGAGGGAGAATGGAAGCTTGATCCCAGTCTGTCCCTGAGAGGGGGGATGTTGGGTTACCCTTTGACAGGTGTATAGGCCAGCTGGAGAGGGAGAATGGAAGCTTGATCCCAGTCTGTCCCTGAGAGAGGGGATGTTGGGTTACCCTTTGACTGGTGTATAGGCCAGCTGGAGAGGGAGAATGGAAGCTTGATCCCAGTCTGTCCCTGAGTGAGGGGATGTGGGGTTACCCTTTGACTGGTGTATAGGCCAGCTGGAGAGGGAGAATGGAAGCTTGATCCAAGTCTGTCCCTGAGAGAGGGGATGTTGGGTTACCCTTTGACTGGTGTATAGGCCAGCTGGAGAGGGAGAATGGAAGCTGGATCCCAGTCTGTCCTTGAGTGAGGGGATGTTGGGTTACCCTTTGACTGGTGTATAGGCCAGCTGGAGAGGGAGAATGGAAGCTTGATCCCAGTCTGTCCCTGAGAGAGGGGATGTGGGGTTACCCTTTGACTGGTGTATAGGCCAGCTGGAGAGGGAGAATGGAAGCTTGATCCCAGTCTGTCCCTGAGAGAGGGGATGTTGGGTTAGCCTTTGACTGGTGTATAGGCCAGCTGGAGAGGGAGAATGGAAGCTTGATCCCAGTCTGTCCCTGAGAGAGGGGATGTTGGGTTAGCCTTTGACTGGTGTATAGGCCAGCTGGAGAGGGAGAATGGAAGCTTGATCCCAGTCTGTCCCTGAGTGAGGGGATGTGGGGTTACCCTTTGACTGGTGTATAGGCCAGCTGGAGAGGGAGAATGGAAGCTTGATCCCAGTCTGTCCTTGAGTGAGGGGATGTTGGGTTACCCTTTGACTGGTGTATAGGCCAGCTGGAGAGGGAGAATGGAAGCTTGATCCCAGTCTGTCCCTGAGAGAGGGGATGTTGGGTTACCCTTTGACTGGTGTATAGGCCAGCTGGAGAGGGAGAATGGAAGCTTGATCCCAGTCTGTCCCTGAGAGGGGGGATGTTGGGTTACCCTTTGACTGGTGTATAGGCCCACTGGAGAGGGAGAATGGAAGCTTAATCCCAGTCTGTCCCTGAGAGAGGGGATGTTGGGTTACCCTTTGACTGGTGTATAGGCCAGCTGGAGAGGGAGAATGGAAGCTTGATCCCAGTCTGTCCCTGAGAGAGGGGATGTTGGGTTAGCCTTTGACTGGTGTATAGGCCAGCTGGAGAGGGAGAATGGAAGCTTAATCCCAGTCTGTCCCTGAGAGAGGGGATGTTGGGTTACCCTTTGACTGGTGTATAGGCCAGCTGGAGAGGGAGAATGGAAGCTTGATCCCAGTCTGTCCCTGAGAGAGGGGATGTTGGGTTACCCTTTGACTGGTGTATAGGCCAGCTGGAGAGGGAGAATGGAAGCTTGATCCCAGTCTGTCCCTGAGAGGGGGGATGTTGGGTTACCCTTTGACTGGTGTATAGGCCAGCTGGAGAGGGAGAATGGAAGCTTGATCCCAGTCTGTCCCTGAGAGAGGGGATGTTGGGTTAGCCTTTGACTGGTGTATAGGCCAGCTGGAGAGGGAGAATGGAAGCTTGATCCCAGTCTGTCCCTGAGAGAGGGGATGTTGGGTTACCCTTTGACTGGTGTATAGGCCAGCTGGAGAGGGAGAATGGAAGCTTGATCCCAGTCTGTCCCTGAGTGAGGGGATGTGGGGTTACCCTTTGACTGGTGTATAGGCCAGCTGGAGAGGGAGAATGGAAGCTTGATCCCAGTCTGTCCCTGAGAGAGGGGATGTTGGGTTACCCTTTGACTGGTGTATAGGCCAGCTGGAGAGGGAGAATGGAAGCTTGATCCCAGTCTGTCCTTGAGTGAGGGGATGTTGGGTTACCCTTTGACTGGTGTATAGGCCAGCTGGAGAGGGAGAATGGAAGCTTGATCCCAGTCTGTCCCTGAGAGAGGGGATGTGGGGTTACCCTTTGACTGGTGTATAGGCCAGCTGGAGAGGGAGAATGGAAGCTTGATCCCAGTCTGTCCTTGGGTGAGGGGATGTTGGGTTACCCTTTGACTGGTGTATAGGCCAGCTGGAGAGGGAGAATGGAAGCTTGATCCCAGTCTGTCCCTGAGAGAGGGGATGTTGGGTTACCCTTTGACTGGTGTATAGGCCAGCTGGAGAGGGAGAATGGAAGCTTGATCCCAGTCTGTCCCTGAGAGGGGGGATGTTGGGTTACCCTTTGACTGGTGTATAGGCCCACTGGAGAGGGAGAATGGAAGCTTAATCCCAGTCTGTCCCTGAGAGAGGGGATGTTGGGTTACCCTTTGACTGGTGTATAGGCCAGCTGGAGAGGGAGAATGGAAGCTTGATCCCAGTCTGTCCCTGAGTGAGGGGATGTGGGGTTACCCTTTGACTGGTGTATAGGCCAGCTGGAGAGGGAGAATGGAAGCTTGATCCCAGTCTGTCCTTGAGTGAGGGGATGTTGGGTTACCCTTTGACTGGTGTATAGGCCAGCTGGAGAGGGAGAATGGAAGCTTGATCCCAGTCTGTCCCTGAGAGAGGGGATGTTGGGTTACCCTTTGACTGGTGTATAGGCCAGCTGGAGAGGGAGAATGGAAGCTTGATCCCAGTCTGTCCCTGAGAGGGGGGATGTTGGGTTACCATTTGACTGGTGTATAGGCCCACTGGAGAGGGAGAATGGAAGCTTAATCCCAGTCTGTCCCTGAGAGAGGGGATGTTGGGTTACCCTTTGACTGGTGTATAGGCCAGCTGGAGAGGGAGAATGGAAGCTTGATCCCAGTCTGTCCCTGAGAGGGGGGATGTTGGGTTACCCTTTGACAGGTGTATAGGCCAGCTGGAGAGGGAGAATGGAAGCTTGATCCCAGTCTGTCCCTGAGAGAGGGGATGTTGGGTTACCCTTTGACTGGTGTATAGGCCAGCTGGAGAGGGAGAATGGAAGCTTGATCCCAGTCTGTCCCTGAGAGAGGGGATGTTGGGTTACCCTTTGACTGGTGTATAGGCCCACTGGAGAGGGAGAATGGAAGCTTAATCCCAGTCTGTCCCTGAGAGAGGGGATGTTGGGTTACCCTTTGACTGGTGTATAGGCCAGCTGGAGAGGGAGAATGGAAGCTTGATCCCAGTCTGTCCCTGAGAGAGGGGATGTTGGGTTACCCTTTGACTGGTGTATAGGCCAGCTGGAGAGGGAGAATGGAAGCTTGATCCCAGTCTGTCCCTGAGAGGGGGGATGTTGGGTTACCCTTTGACAGGTGTATAGGCCAGCTGGAGAGGGAGAATGGAAGCTTGATCCCAGTCTGTCCCTGAGAGAGGGGATGTTGGGTTACCCTTTGACTGGTGTATAGGCCCACTGGAGAGGGAGAATGGAAGCTTGATCCCAGTCTGTCCCTGAGAGAGGGGATGTGGGGTTACCCTTTGACTGGTGTATAGGCCAGCTGGAGAGGGAGAATGGAAGCTTGATCCCAGTCTGTCCCTGAGAGAGGGGATGTTGGGTTACCCTTTGACTGGTGTATAGGCCAGCTGGAGAGGGAGAATGGAAGCTTGATCCCAGTCTGTCCCTGAGAGAGGGGATGTTGGGTTACCCTTTGACTGGTGTATAGGCCAGCTGGAGAGGGAGAATGGAAGCTTGATCCCAGTCTGTCACTGAGAGAGGGGATGTTGGGTTACCCTTTGACTGGTGTATAGGCCAGCTGGAGAGGGAGAATGGAAGCTTGATCCCAGTCTGTCCCTGAGAGAGGGGATGTTGGGTTACCCTTTGACTGGTGTATAGGCCAGCTGGAGAGGGAGAATGGAAGCTTGATCCCAGTCTGTCCCTGAGAGAGGGGATGTTGGGTTACCCTTTGACTGGTGTATAGGCCAGCTGGAGAGGGAGAATGGAAGCTTGATCCCAGTCTGTCCCTGAGAGAGGGGATGTTGGGTTACCCTTTGACTGGTGTATAGGCCAGCTGGAGAGGGAGAATGGAAGCTTGATCCCAGTCTGTCCCTGAGTGAGGGGATGTGGGGTTACCCTTTGACTGGTGTATAGGCCAGCTGGAGAGGGAGAATGGAAGCTTGATCCCAGTCTGTCCCTGAGAGAGGGGATGTTGGGTTAGCCTTTGACTGGTGTATAGGCCAGCTGGAGAGGGAGAATGGAAGCTTGATCCCAGTCTGTCCCTGAGAGAGGGGATGTTGGGTTACCCTTTGACTGGTGTATAGGCCAGCTGGAGAGGGAGAATGGAAGCTTGATCCCAGTCTGTCCCTGAGAGAGGGGATGTTGGGTTACCCTTTGACTGGTGTATAGGCCAGCTGGAGAGGGAGAATGGAAGCTTGATCCCAGTCTGTCCCTGAGAGAGGGGATGTTGGGTTACCCTTTGACTGGTGTATAGGCCAGCTGGAGAGGGAGAATGGAAGCTTGATCCCAGTCTGTCCCTGAGAGGGGGGATGTTGGGTTACCCTTTGACTGGTGTATAGGCCAGCTGGAGAGGGAGAATGGAAGCTTGATCCCAGTCTGTCCCTGAGAGAGGGGATGTTGGGTTAGCCTTTGACTGGTGTATAGGCCAGCTGGAGAGGGAGAATGGAAGCTTGATCCCAGTCTGTCCCTGAGAGAGGGGATGTTGGGTTACCCTTTGACTGGTGTATAGGCCAGCTGGAGAGGGAGAATGGAAGCTTGATCCCAGTCTGTCCCTGAGAGAGGGGATGTTGGGTTAGCCTTTGACTGGTGTATAGGCCAGCTGGAGAGGGAGAATGGAAGCTTGATCCCAGTCTGTCCCTGAGAGAGGGGATGTTGGGTTAGCCTTTGACTGGTGTATAGGCCAGCTGGAGAGGGAGAATGGAAGCTTGATCCCAGTCTGTCCCTGAGAGAGGGGATGTTGGGTTACCCTTTGACTGGTGTATAGGCCAGCTGGAGAGGGAGAATGGAAGCTTGATCCCAGTCTGTCCCTGAGAGAGGGGATGTTGGGTTACCCTTTGACTGGTGTATAGGCCAGCTGGAGAGGGAGAATGGAAGCTTGATCCCAGTCTGTCCCTGAGAGAGGGGATGTTGGGTTACCCTTTGACTGGTGTATAGGCCAGCTGGAGAGGGAGAATGGAAGCTTGATCCCAGTCTGTCCCTGAGAGAGGGGATGTTGGGTTACCCTTTGACTGGTGTATAGGCCAGCTGGAGAGGGAGAATGGAAGCTTGATCCCAGTCTGTCCCTGAGAGAGGGGATGTTGGGTTAGCCTTTGACTGGTGTATAGGCCAGCTGGAGAGGGAGAATGGAAGCTTGATCCCAGTCTGTCCCTGAGAGAGGGGATGTTGGGTTACCCTTTGACTGGTGTATAGGCCAGCTGGAGAGGGAGAATGGAAGCTTGA
>OZ012686.1:1508044-1648044 GCA_963942565.1 Maea johnstoni | reverse complement strand
GATTTTAAAATATCATCTTAGCAATTTGACTTAAGGTCCTTCAGTACAGCATAGCGGCGCCACTGGTCTCTTCAATCGGCTGCAGATGGGGTGCAGCCGTCTTGACCGCAGACAGCCCAATCTCAAGCAAGGGCTTTTTTTCAACCTTGACCACATTCATGCCTGTGATCCCAAACATTGACCTGGTTAATCTAGGCATTCTCCTGTGATCCTAGTAATTTCAAAAATAGCCAAAAGTGAACTGTTGGTCGAAAACCAATTAAAAATCAAAGAACGTCTCCTTTGCAAGCCCTATTAATGCACGACTGAAATTAAGTTTATTTTGGTCACAGGCAATTTCAATCTTCATTTCTATATATCAATAAATGTATATTTTCTATGTATCCAAATATATTACAGCAAAGGAATTTTGAGTGGTTGAAAATGAAATACAACAGAAGCTGTCTCCGATGTGCGCATAACAGACAGACACACCACTAGCAAACAATAACTACCATTCTCCGCTCTACAAGAACCAACCTTTGGTTTCTTGCATAGAAAACAAGGTCCAGTGATTTGCCGTAACAACACTAGATGGCAGTACTAATTTAATTCACGAGTATACCGTTTTGCGAATTTAAGAAAAACAACAACTCAAAATTCTAGTCTTATCGTAATTAATGAGACAGTTGCTAACTCGAGTGTGGGGCCATGAAACCCATCCATTGACATTGCAAATGGCGACCGAGTGAGTATTTTGGTGCACATGATCACTTCAGGCATAAACTGTATAGAGTTGGCAGCATGGGTATGGTTACATATAAACCCATATTGAACTTCAAAAACCTTTCTGTTGCATAATTTGGTCGTCAAGTCTGAACGTTTGGATGTTGTAATTTTCCCTTAATTTTGATCAATATTTTCGTTTGTTTTGCACTATCCAGCAGTTTAATGTTATGGTTTTCGTGCAGGTTGGGTGACTTCGTGCTCTGCACCTATGCATTATATAGACCCTCTGATATGATGGACATACAGCCTGATACAGGCTGTATTCTAGGGAAGTCGGTTAACACTCTTTAAGCCCCTACTGAAGCACCTTAAAACCAACAGAGGATTTTATTTTCTAAAAATATTTTGCAACTCAAATGTACTGATTTACAATTTTCTTCCACCCAATATGTTATATCTAGTATAAAATGCCATTTTTGGAAATTCATTAATTTGGATAATCTGCTTGATTTCCACATAAAAGTTATAGGAATTTGTGAATGACTAATAACTGATTCAGTTGTGGTGACTCGTCCCATATCTACAATCTTTGGTTATAATGAGAAGGGTGCCTCCTATATCCCCAAGAATGATTGTTCCAAGCAGTTAAACCATACAATTTGACACTTATCTTAAATGTGAATAAAAACCCATTCATGATTGGAAATGGGTCGTCCAAACCTATACTTCTTTTGAAAATAACTTAAGAATTAAGCATAATTTTTATAATTCATTAAAGATGAATTGTTAGTTAGTTACTGGTTAACATTTCTCTTTCAAATATTTTCTGAAAATTGCTTTTGCTAGAGAGATTACACCAAAGTAGCTGGGCAGTTTTGGGCGCTACAGGCATCAATGGGTTAAAATTGTATTTCTAAGCAATGGAGAGCTCAAAACCTACATATATTTTGTTCAGCCCCTTAAAATTAAACATATAGGAATATAAAAGTTGGCAAATACAGTTTTTGTTGAGGCAAATAGAATTTTTTAAAAGTATACTCAATTAGTAAACATGATAGTTTTTACCAGGTGAACTCCGTGAAGAAACTTGAGTGGCGAGTGGGCCTGAACAGAGATGGTGTCTGTGGCTGAGTACTGAGTGTCTGCTCCCTAGTGCTAATCTCACCCTTACATAAACACACTCAACCAACCTGTGGTTACAAGTCTAGACGCTGCTGACGTCAGGGAACAACAAAACACACACACAATCAGAGGTTTGATTTAATATAAAATACTTTATTGTGATGAAGTTGTTCATGAATTGCATAAATGCAGACAGCTGAATTCTTGTGGTACCAAACTAGACTCACCAACCAGTTCCTCAAATTGGACATTGCTCTGTGATTACGGAACTACATGGTACAGAATATTAAACAGAATGTATGCATCTTGATTACTTTATTATTTTCTTATGTTGATCAAAAAAAACATCTAGCATAATCAAGCTTTAACTCTATTTGTATGCAAATCATAATATCTTTTTATATCATTTACTAGATTTCTCAAGATAAATCCTCCAAGAATATATTCTGGGCATACCATGATTTATTTTCTCCATCAGGGTTGACTTGCAATGAGTCTATTCTTAAGGTTTATTTACACACATGTCTGCACTCAATGGGCAGAGTGACCGGACTTTCACAGAGAGTGAGAGAAAATAAATCCGCTTCACCTGAATAAATGATGGAGAGGATGATGATGAAGATGATGATAATTACGATGAAGAGGTCACATTCAAATATGAAGAAATCTAGCTAGTCAGATGAACAGTAGTTGTGTTCTGCTTTCAACAATTGATTTTACTCCTCATATCGGGGCAAGCTTATTTTGTCACCCAATTCATTCAAGCAATCTTTCACATATACCAGTAATATCTATATATACCACACATTCAAAAGGGGGATACATAGATTAGTCATTCAGATGCACTTTCTTTAGATCAGGCATGCTCATCAGGCTTGACAGTCTAACATATTTCTTTGTGAGGCAAAATTACAGAAATGTTTGAAGAAACTTCTGTTGAGGAAAAGTAACACCATTAATTGAACTACATGATTCTTTTTTTTTGCACTACTAACAAAAGACATATAACTAGGGCACTTATTTGAATGGGTGAGCAGTTTGTGTTTCCACAGCAAACAGGAGGCAAGTAGTTATTTGCACAAAGTTACTGATCTCCTTCATGGCATATGCTGTAACACTCCATATGACAACAAGGAATGTTTATTGATGCCAGCAGAAATTGCATAATGCCATGTGGCTCTTTGTGGTGATATGCTCGAGCCAATTTTCAAGTCAGCACCTAGCAATGAAAACACAATCTTGATGCAGAGGTAAAGAACTGATATTCTTATAGAATGTCAATATGATCTATATTGAGGTGAAAAAAAGCATATGCTTGTTTTTGACATTTAAGAATTCTTTGAAAATAAATAATTTAAATTAAAAAAATTAGGGCATCCTGAGAGGTAATTTTTTAGGGTTTGGTTGTCTAAATGAAGCCCAGACGCACTGCTGGCTAAGACTATGAATCAAGATTCAGGTCAAGGAGGGTGGTGTAAACTCACTTACCAGAAGTATAAAACATACCCAGATTGACGCACCAGGAAACCTGGTGTTCAACTCTTTTCTTACCATGTGACTACATCATATCCATACCCGCATCCTGGCAAAGATTCAAACCAACTTAATCATTCCACACATCATTAAGTATTTTATCATTACTATGTAAAAGGAGTCCTCGAGCGACGTATTAAAGTGTATTTGAAAATAAATCTCTTTCCTTAAGTAAAACTGGGTAAAGAGTTTGGTATTTGTCTGATAGAAAAGTAACCACACTTAGTCCATGGTCACTGTCAGTTTGGTCGGTGATACATTTCAGTAATACAGAGCTTATGATTCAGATTCCTCAGCAATTTCTGATTCATCAATATCTTTATCTTCATCTTCACTCCCCTCCTCTTTCTCCTTCTCTTTGTCCCCCTCCTCCTCTTTGTCCCCCTCCTCCTCCTCCTCCTCCTCTTCCTCTTGGACCTGCTTCCATTTCTTGGCCATGGCGAGCAGCTTGAGGTTGGGCTGGGCCGCCTCGTCGTCAGGGAAGATGTAGTCATAGTACTCCTCCCAGCCCGCATCCGACTGAAAAGTACAAACACAGCATCAGCATCACACTCTAAAGTACAAGCTCATACTCAAAACATCTCTTAGTGTGTAAATAATAGGAAAGAACTATATTAAGGGTTAGGGGTAGAGAGATCCCTAGCAGCATTTGGGTGTAGAAAATATCTCATAGGAATTAATCGGCGATAACCTTTACTACTGTGGAACAGGCCATTATGCACAAAATTTACTGAAATGCACAATTTAGAAATTTGTTGAGAAAATTTTTACTGATCACTAAAATCTTCTGATCCTTCGGTCATCACATCCATCCAGGCTGAACATTCTCTCAGAGAACAGTACATCCTATGCGACCCCTTTCAAACCCAACACATCTTGACACTGCAAATGTAATTATCTAACACAGTCAACACATCAGCTATCTTTATATTTTTGAATGAGAAAAGTGATTTTCTTACCCCATCTTCGGTCTGTACTTTCCTTCTTCTCTTAACCTTCTTGGGCATGAGTCTGTCTATTCTCTGCTGTGCTGACTCAGATCCATGCTCATACTGAAAAATACAATACAACAGTGCTGAGGATATTGTTGATAATAACATTAACGCAGAGAGACCAATGGGTAAATAATGGTGTTAATAATGATGATAATAATAGGATGATAATAATAATAATATTAATAATAATAATGATAATAATACTAATACTAGTAATAATAATAATAATACCAATGATGATGATAATGATGATGATGATGACGATACTACTACTACTACTACTACTATTACTACTACTACTACCACTTCTACTACTACTACTACTACTACTACTACTACTACTACTACTACTACTACTACTACTACTACTACTACTACTACTACTACTACTACTACTGCTGCTACTACTACAACTTCCACTTCTACTACTACTAATGCACATATGCACCAGGTTAATCAAAATGTCTGAAATTGAAAGAACTTAAAAGAAATAAAACTTAAAAAATGATGGTTCCTTTTCTAAACCATAAAATCATTACTTAAGATATCTACAGGGTCATCTCTCTATTTCTCACATTCTTGAAGATGTCATATCAAGTCACTCTGTGCATGAATGGTTAGTATATGATTGTAAATACACTGTGCTATACACATCATAAACCTGAGTCCCCACCTCAAACTCCCTCCATGACTCGAGCAGCATGAGCCTCTCCTCCTTCTCGTGGTTGGTCTTGAGGGCCCTGTTGGCGTCCGCGTAGACGCGCCTGCAGTTCTCCACGCTCTCCTCACTCGCCACGGACAACTCAAACTGGGCAGAGCTCATCCACACCTGAAGACAAGCAAATCAGAAGTAATATTGCATAGTACTAGTATTACCCATTGAAGAAAAAAATTCTACATGGCCATTCCAAATGGACTTATTTACAAACTGAGCATAGCTGATCCACACCTAAATACAAGCAAGTCATAAGTAACACATCACATATTTACACCTGATAACAAGCAAATCATTATTAATATCATATATTTTTGAAAAAGTACTAGGATTACACACTGAAGATAAAAAATCTCCATGGCGATTCCAAAAGGCCATTGAGGATGCTTTTATGTTCCATATATAGGTTAAATAACCCTGTTTGGTCTTTTCAAGCCAAAGCACAGTGCTAGGCATATACCATTGTTGTTTTCTTATTGAAATATAAAAATTAGCTTAAAAGACCAAATACTCATTGTGGCTATTTCTTTTTTATCATTATCTTTATTTTGAATATGAAATGGGTTCCCCAACTTGTGAGGTATAGGAGTAAAATTATTTACTTTCATTGTAACAATTTCAGCCGGGAATCGTTACCAAGGGCTAAAATGATTCACCTCATGCAATAATTGTTTAATCCTATACCCACATGTTAGAAACATTTATGTTAAATATGTTTCATTTTTAGACAGCAATATTATAGGTAACAACATTCACATGATATATCTTTAGCAGTTCCATTTTCATTTGCTTATACTTAAGAGCATTAATAAATGGGTTTAATTTCTGTATTACTTCAACATCTTTATGATAAAGTGTTGAGCTAGGCGCCTACCTTGACATGGCTTGTTCTCTGTAAGAGCCGTCGATAGAGATTCCTTGTTTTCTCATACTCCTCTTGTTCAATCTCAAAGTCTATGTAAGCTTTCCACAGCACCTCAGGCATGTCCAGCTTGCTCTGGTTGATGGCCAGCTCAAAGATGGCCTCCGCCCGGTCTGCATCTCCCAGAATAGTCTCCAACTCAGCATACTACAATAACATAATAATAACCATAGTAAGTGTCACACAAAGATGGCCTCTGGTCTTCTCCCGGAACTGCTGCCAACTCAGCACAATACAATACAATAATAATTCAATAGTAATGTAAGACTCGAGGGATGCGCAAAGTATGCATTAATCAAACTGCCACAATATTAACACTTTATACAGTATACAAAAAATACCTGAATTCATAAAATACTTGAAAAAAAGTAATAGCATACTATAAAATATTTTTCAAAATATGTTTTCGTCCACAGGTTATCTCTATCACCAAAATCCTCACACTACTTAGGTTGCTTCAGGCATGAATGATTTATAGCATCCCTTTTAAATATCAATTAAGCGTCATCTGGACATCCAAACCCTCAAAAACACCCTTCAGGCCACCAAATTTGTTTAAGAGAGTAATTTCTCAAAATGTCAATTCCAGGCATATGATTGATTTTTTTGACCTCATGTCAATGCTCAAATATTTTACAATTGCCAATTTTGGGCAGCCAGCTTCTAAATAAGGCCCTACTGCTTTGCGGCGTGAGTAGTGGTGGTGAGAGGACAGTGGTAGATATCAGGATGGCTGACAGGTCAGCGAGCGCACCGCCAGCATGATAAGGGCAGGGCAGCATTTCACCCACTCAATAGCTCACACATTTCACCAGCCCATAGTGCACACACCATGCAGTGAGAAACACTCCCAGATGTTTACATTACAAGTCAACACCACAACACGAGGAAGTAATACAGGTCAATAAAGGGCAGTGTACATACTTACACAGAGTCACGGGCCAGTTCACTTCCTGTTTTGTAAGGAACATGTATTTCTACATCTGGGTTTCCTGCACAGCTGGTGAGACAGAAGTATCAACTTCTGGGATATATTTTGGAAATGATACTTTTCTGCCTCTAGACTAAACAAGCAAGATGTCATTTCCAATCAAAGCTGGGTGACACTGATAAAATAACTACCACTGGCTAGAGCGACTGCTTGTCTCATTTAACCCATTCAGGGCCAAGAGCTCCTGCTCAAATGTAGCACTGAAATGGATCATCTACGTTCTTGTGCACACGCTAGGATGACTGAAGCAATGCCTTAATGACCATGATAAAGCGAGATTGTGATATATTTAAAGGAAATGTTTGTTGTGGTTTACACTTCTCTTTTAGACACAAGTGTGACTCAGTATTTTGAAGCTGTGCCAAATTTCCCAAATATAAAACTTTTGGGGAATCTATTTTGAAGCTGTGCCAAATTTCCCAAATATAAAACTTTTGGGGAATCTCTTTTTCAAAGGCCTTAGGTACAACACTATATACCAATCATAAACAAGTAATTACTTATTGAGAAAATGCATACCAGCCTTTAGCAATAATATAGCAGTTACAATGAAGTGAAAACTTTCAATTTTGACTTGAAAGTGACATTTTCAGTAATTCCTGACAAAAAATGTTAGGGTGATTTTTGGATGGTTTGGGTGTCCACATGACACATAGATGCTCTGCTTACCAATGCCCTGTTCAGATAGTATCCAAATTATATTAGAAAAATATGCATGGGGTTTGGGACCTTAAAAACTTTCCCAATACAATATTGATATTTCCTTAACAATATAATATCTTAATGATACTTTCAACAATACTGTCTGCCTACCAGGGACCTGATTTTGTCAGCTTTAGAAACTTCACTAATAAATTGCAAACTGCCTTTGTGTGGAGATGTCCAGTTAGCATTGAAGTCAATTATATATATATATATTTTAAATCTTAAATTATACAATACTCATCTTTTCAATTTGATAATTTTTTCCATTTGATATTGGTATTTGGTATTGTATTGAGTACTGGTACTTATCCCTAAATATGCATCCAAAACAGTCTGGCCAAAGTGGCCATTATGGGTCACCCGGAGGAAGAATGGGTTAAGAATTGTCAAAGGCACATTGACTGTTGAATTAGACCCCCTCCTGCCTTTGTAGCATAGATTGGAATGTCTAGCAGTAACATACGAGAGACGTATGCTTCTTGGTATTGCCAATACTACCTTTTTTCACAGTCAAATATCACTAGGTAAATAGTGTTCAGACAGGGTGACTTTTTCTAAATAGCATGCATTATCAATTGATTATTCTTGAGATTCAAACACAAATGCCTGTCTACAACTAGTCGTCGACTAGTCAAAAAATTCTTACAACTGTGCATGAACCCATTCATGCGGTTCAGAGCTCCTCCTGACATTGTTGTCTGGACCGATGATACCTTTGACAATACCTTCAGAGTTACAGATGACTTTTGAAATATATTTGAAGGAGAGTTGTAAGTAGTGTCCACTGTCCTTATTAATATTTCTCCTTAAAATATTTCATCAAAGCTACTTTTGCATGAAAGATTTCAATAAAATTGTCCCACGGTACAGTGATACGTCTCTTACAGCTTTTGGCTTAGATTTATACGTAGCTAATACCCTAAGCTTCCACAGCTATCAATGTGGTTTCATGTTAGTCTGGGTCAGGACCAGGTGGTGTCAGTGAACTAGCTATCTACTCTACACAGTTATATGGCCTTGTGCTCCCGATCACGGATCTCCCACTATCTAAAGACCCTCCCACCATCTACTCTAAACAGTAGTGTGGCCATGTGCTCCCCATCAAGGACCCTCCCATCATCTACTCTACACAGTAGTGTGGCCATGTGCTCCCCATCAAGGACCCTCCCATCATCTACTCTACACAGTAGTGTGGCCATGTGCTCCCCATCAAGGACCCTCCCATCATCTACTCTACACAGTAGTGTGGCCATGTGCTCCCCATCAAGGACCCTCCCACCATCTACTCTACGCAGTAGTTTGGCCATGTGCTCCCCATCAAGGACCCTCCCATCATCTACTCTACACAGTAGTGTGGCCATGTGCTCCCCATCAAGGACCCTCCCATCATCTACTCTACACAGTAGTGTGGCCATGTGCTCCCCATCAAGGACCCTCCCATCATCTACTCTACACAGTAGTGTGGCCATGTGCTCCCCATCACAGACCCTCCCACCATCTACTCTACACAGTAGTTTGGCTATGTGCTCCCCATCACAGACCCTCCCACCATCTACTCTACACAGTAGTGTGGCCATGTGCTCCCCATCAAGGACCCTCCCATCATCTACTCTACACAGTAGTGTGGCCATGTGCTCCCCATCAAGGATCCTCCCACCATCTACTCTACACAGTAGTGTGGCCATGTGCTCCCCATCACAGACCCTCCCACCATCTACTCTACACAGTAGTGTGGCCATGTGCTCCCCATCAAGGACCCTCCCATCATCTACTCTACACAGTAGTGTGGCCATGTGCTCCCCATCAAGGACCCTCCCATCATCTACTCTACACAGTAGTGTGGCCATGTGCTCCCCATCACAGACCCTCCCACCATCTACTCTACACAGTAGTTTGGCCATGTGCTCCCCATCACAGACCCTCCCACCATCTACTCTACACAGTAGTGTGGCCATGTGCTCCCCATCAAGGACCCTCCCATCATCTACTCTACACAGTAGTGTGGCCATGTGCTCCCCATCACAGACCCTCCCACCATCTACTCTACACAGTAGTGTGGCCATGTGCTCCCCATCAAGGACCCTCCCATCATCTACTCTACACAGTAGTGTGGCCATGTGCTCCCCATCAAGGACCCTCCCATCATCTACTCTACACAGTAGTGTGGCCATGTGCTCCCCATCAAGGACCCTCCCATCATCTACTCTACACAGTAGTGTGGCCATGTGCTCCCCATCAAGGACCCTCCCATCATCTACTCTACACAGTACTGTGGCCATGTGATCCTTATCAAGGACCCTCCCACCATCTACTCTACACAGTAGTGTGGCCATGTGCTCCCCATCAAGGACCCTCCCACCATCTAGTCTACACAGTAGTGTGGCCATGTGATCCCCATCAAGGACCCTCCCACCATCTACTCTACACAGTAGTGTGGCCATGTGCTCCCCATCAAGGACCCTCCCATCATCTACTCTACACAGTAGTGTGGCCATGTGCTCCCCATCAAGGACCCTCCCATCATCTACTCTACACAGTAGTGTGGCCATGTGATCCCCATCAAGGACCCTCCCACCATCTACTCTACACAGTAGTGGGGCCAAGTGCTCCCCATCAAGGACCCTCCCACCATCTAGTCTACACAGTAGTGTGGCCATGTGCTCCCCATCAAGGACCCTCCCATCATCTACTCTACACAGTAGTGTGGCCATGTGCTCCCCATCAAGGACCCTCCCATCATCTACTCTACACAGTAGTTTGGCCATGTGCTCCCCATCAAGGATCCTCCCACCATCTACTCTACACAGTAGTGTGGCCATGTGCTCCCCATCAAGGACCCTCCCATCATCTACTCTACACAGTAGTGTGGCCATGTGATCCCCATCAAGGACCCTCCCACCATCTACTCTACACAGTAGTGTGGCCATGTGATCCCCATCAAGGACCCTCCCACCATCTAGTCTACACAGTAGTGTGGCCATGTGATCCCCATCAAGGACCCTCCCACCATCTACTCTACACAGTAGTGTGGCCATGTGCTCCCCATCAAGGACCCTCCCACCATCTACTCTACACAGTAGTGTGGCCATGTGCTCCCCATCAAGGACCCTCCCACCATCTAGTCTACACAGTAGTGTGGCCATGTGATCCCCATCAAGGACCCTCCCACCATCTACTCTACACAGTAGTGTGGCCATGTGCTCCCCATCAAGGACCCTCCCATCATCTACTCTACACAGTAGTGTGGCCATGTGCTCCCCATCAAGGACCCTCCCATCATCTACTCTACACAGTAGTGTGGCCATGTGCTCCCCATCAAGGAACCTCCCATCATCTACTCTACACAGTAGTGTGGCCATGTGCTCCCCATCAAGGACCCTCCCATCATCTACTCTACACAGTAGTGTGGCCATGTGCTCCCCATCAAGGACCCTCCCATCATCTACTCTACACAGTAGTGTGGCCATGTGCTCCCCATCAAGGACCCTCCCACCATCTACTCTACACAGTAGTGTGGCCATGTGATCCCCATCAAGGATCCTCCCATCATCTACTCTACACAGTAGTGTGGCCATGTGCTCCCCATCAAGGACCCTCCCATCATCTACTCTACACAGTACTGTGGCCATGTGATCCTTATCAAGGACCCTCCCACCATCTACTCTACACAGTAGTGTGGCCATGTGCTCCCCATCAAGGACCCTCCCACCATCTAGTCTACACAGTAGTGTGGCCATGTGATCCCCATCAAGGACCCTCCCACCATCTACTCTACACAGTAGTGTGGCCATGTGCTCCCCATCAAGGACCCTCCCATCATCTACTCTACACAGTAGTGTGGCCATGTGCTCCCCATCAAGGACCCTCCCATCATCTACTCTACACAGTAGTGTGGCCATGTGATCCCCATCAAGGACCCTCCCACCATCTACTCTACACAGTAGTGTGGCCATGTGATCCCCATCAAGGACCCTCCCACCATCTACTCTACACAGTAGTGGGGCCAAGTGCTCCCCATCAAGGACCCTCCCATCATCTACTCTACACAGTAGTGTGGCCATGTGCTCCCCATCAAGGACCCTCCCACCATCTACTCTACACAGTAGATTAGCCATGTGCTCCCCATCAAGGACCCTCCCACCATCTACTCTACACAGTAGTGTGGCCATGTGATCCCCATCAAGGATCCTCCCATCATCTACTCTACACAGTAGTGTGGCCATGTGATCCCTATCAAGGACCCTCCCACCATCTACTCTACACAGTAGTGTGGCCATGTGCTCCCCATCAAGGACCCTCCCACCATCTACTCTACACAGTAGTGTGGCCATGTGATCCCCATCAAGGATCCTCCCATCATCTACTCTACACAGTAGTGTGGCCATGTGATCCCTATCAAGGACCCTCCCGCCATCTACTCTACACAGTAGTGTGGCCATGTGCTCCCTATCAAGGACCCTCCCACCATCTACTCTACACAGTAGTGTGGCCATGTGCTCCCCATCAAGGATCCTCCCACCATCTACTCTACACAGTAGTGTGGCCATGTGCTTCCCATCAAGGACCCTCCCACCATCTACTCTACACAGTAGTGTGGCCATGTGCTCCCCATCAAGGACCCTCCCACCATCTACTCTACACAGTAGTGTGGCCATGTGATCCCTATCAAGGACCCTCCCACCATCTACTCTACACAGTAGTGTGGCCATGTGCTCCCTATCAAGGACCCTCCCACCATCTACTCTACACAGTAGTGTGGCCATGTGCTCCCCATCAAGGATCCTCCCACCATCTACTCTACACAGTAGTTTGGCCATGTGCTCCCCATCAAGGACCCTCCCACCATCTACTCTACACAGTAGTGTGGCCATGTGCTCCCCATCACAGACCCTCCCACCATCTACTCTACACAGTAGTGTGGCCATGTGATCCCCATCAAGGACCCTCCCACCATCTACTCTACACAGTAGTTTGGCCATGTGCTCCCCATCAAGGACCCTCCCATCATCTTCTCTACACAGTAGTGTGGCCATGTGCTCCCCATCAAGGACCCTCCCACCATCTACTCTACACAGTAGTGTGGCCATGTGCTCCCCATCAAGGACCCTCCCATCATCTACTCTACACAGTAGTGTGGCCATGTGCTCCCCATCAAGGACCCTCCAATCATCTACTCTACACAGTAGTGTGGCCATGTGCTCCCCATCAAGGACCCTCCCACCATCTACTCTACACAGTAGTGTGGCCATGTGATCCCCATCAAGGACCCTCCCACCATCTACTCTACACAGTAGTTTGGCCATGTGCTCCCCATCAAGGACCCTCCCATCATCTTCTCTACACAGTAGTGTGGCCATGTGCTCCCCATCAAGGATCCTCCCACCATCTACTCTACACAGTAGTGTGGCCATGTGCTCCCCATCAAGGACCCTCCCATCATCTACTCTACACAGTAGTGGGGCCAAGTGCTCCCCATCAAGGACCCTCCCAACATCTACTCTACACAGTAGTGTGGCCATGTGCTCCCCATCAAGGACCCTCCCATCATCTACTCTACACAGTAGTGTGGCCATGTGATCCCTATCAAGGACCCTCCCACCATCTACTCTACACAGTAGTGTGGCCATGTGCTCCCCATCAAGGATCCTCCCATCATCTACTCTACACAGTAGTGTGGCCATGTGATCCCTATCAAGGACCCTCCCACCATCTACTCTACACAGTAGTGTGGCCATGTGCTCCCCATCAAGGATCCTCCCATCATCTTCTCTACACAGTAGTGTGGCCATGTGCTCCCCATCAAGGACCCTCCCATCATCTACTCTACACAGTAGTGTGGCCATGTGCTCCCCATCAAGGATCCTCCCACCATCTACTCTACACAGTAGTGTGGCCATGTGCTCCCCATCAAGGACCCTCCCACCATTTACTCTACACAGTAGTGTGGCCATGTGCTCCCCATCAAGGACCCTCCCACCATCTACTCTACACAGTAGTGTGGCCATGTGCTCCCCATCAAGGACCCTCCCATCATCTACTCTACACAGTAGTGTGGCCATGTGCTCCCCATCAAGGACCCTCCCACCATTTACTCTACACAGTAGTGTGGCCATGTGCTCCCCATCACGGACCTCCCACAATCTACTCTACACAGTAGTGTGGCCATGTACTCCCCATCAAGGACCCTCCCATCATCTACTCTACACAGTAGTGTGGCCATGTGCTCCCCATCAAGGACCCTCCCACCATCTACTCTACACAGTAGTGTGGCCATGTGCTCCCCATCAAGGACCCTCCCACCATCTTCTCTAAACAGTAGTGTGGCCATGTGCTCCCCATCAAGGATCCTCCCACCATCTACTCTACACAGTAGTGTAGCCATGTGCTCCCCATCAAGGACCCTCCCACCATCTACTCTACACAGAACTGTGGCCATGTGCTCCCCATCAAGGACCCTCCCACCATCTACTCTACACAGTACTGTGGCCATGTGCTCCCCATCAAGGACCCTCCCACCATCTACTCTACACAGTAGTGTGGCCATGTGCTCCCCATCAAGGACCCTCCCATCATCTACACTAAACAGTAGTGTGGCCATGTGCGCCCCATCAAGGACCCTCCCATCATCTACACTAAACAGTAGTGTGGCCATGTGCTCCCTATCAAGGACCCTCCCACCATCTACTCTACACAGTAGTGTGGCCATGTGCTCCCCATCAAGGACCCTCCCACCATCTACTCTACACAGTAGTGTGGCCATGTGCTCCCCATCAAGGACCCTCCCACCATCTACTCTACACAGTAGTGTGGCCATGTGCTCCCCATCAAGGACCCTCCCACCATCTACTCTACACAGTAGTGTGGCCATGTGCTCCCCATCACAGACCCTCCCACCATCTACTCTACACAGTAGTGTGGCCATGTGCTCCCCATCAAGGACCCTCCCACCATCTACTCTACACAGTAGTGTGGCCATGTGATCCCCATCACAGACCCTCCCACCATCTACTCTACACAGTAGTGTGGCCATGTGCTCCCCATCAAGGATCCTCCCATCATCTACTCTACACAGTAGTTTGGTCATTTGATCCCTATCAAGGACCCTCCCACCATCTACTCTACACAGTAGTGTGGCCATGTGCTCCCCATCAAGGACCCTCCCACCATCTACTCTACACAGTAGTGTGGCCATGTGCTCCCCATCACAGACCCTCCCATCATCTACTCTACACAGTAGTGTGGCCATGTGCTCCCCATCAAGGACCCTCCCACCATCTACTCTACACAGTAGTGTGGCCATGTGCTCCCCATCACAGACCCTCCCATCATCTACTCTACACAGTAGTGTGGCCATGTGCTCCCCATCAAGGACCCTCCCACCATCTACTCTACACAGTAGTTTGGCCATGTGCTCCCCATCAAGGACCCTCCCACCATCTACTCTACACAGTAGTGTGGCCATGTGCTCCCCATCAAGGACTCTCCCACCATCTACTCTACACAGTAGTTTGGCCATGTGCTCCCCATCACAGACCCTCCCACCATCTACTCTACACAGTAGTGTGGCCATGTGCTCCCCATCAAGGATCCTCCCATCATCTACTCTACACAGTAGTTTGGTCATTTGATCCCTATCAAGGACCCTCCCACCATCTACTCTACACAGTAGTGTGGCCATGTGCTCCCCATCAAGGACCCTCCCACCATCTACTCTACACAGTAGTGTGGCCATGTGCTCCCCATCACAGACCCTCCCATCATCTACTCTACACAGTAGTGTGGCCATGTGCTCCCCATCAAGGACCCTCCCACCATCTACTCTACACAGTAGTGTGGCCATGTGATCCCCATCAAGGACCCTCCCACCATCTACTCTACGCAGTAGTTTGGCCATGTGCTCCCCATCAAGGATCCTCCCACCATCTACTCTACACAGTAGTGTGGCCATGTGATCCCTATCAAGGACCCTCCCACCATCTACTCTACACAGTAGTGTGGCCATGTGATCCTTATCAAGGACCCTCCCACCATCTACTCTACACAGTAGTGTGGCCATGTGATCCCCATCAAGGACCCTCCCACCATCTACTCTACGCAGTAGTTTGGCCATGTGCTCCCCATCAAGGACCCTCCCACCATCTACTCTACACAGTAGTGTGGCCATGTGCTCCCCATCAAGGACCCTCCCACCATCTACTCTACACAGTAGTGTGGCCATGTGATCCTTATCAAGGACCCTCCCACCATCTACTCTACACAGTAGTGTGGCCATGTGATCCCCATCAAGGACCCTCCCACCATCTACTCTACGCAGTAGTTTGGCCATGTGCTCCCCATCAAGGACCCTCCCACCATCTACTCTACACAGTAGTGTGGCCATGTGCTCCCCATCAAGGACTCTCCCACCATCTACTCTACACAGTAGTTTGGCCATGTGCTCCCCATCAAGGACCCTCCCATCATCTACTCTACACAGTAGTGTGGCCATGTGCTCCCCATCAAGGACCCTCCCACCATCTACTCTACACAGTAGTGTGGCCATGTGCTCCCCATCAAGGACCCTCCCACCATCTACTCTACACAGTAGTTTGGCCATGTGCTCCCCATCAAGGACCCTCCCACCATCTACTCTACACAGTAGTGTGGCCATGTGCTCCCCATCAAGGACCCTCCCACCATCTACTCTACACAGTAGTGTGGCCATGTGCTCCCCATCAAGGACCCTCCCACCATCTACTCTACACAGTAGTGTGGCCATGTGCTCCCCATCAAGGACCCTCCCATCATCTACTCTACACAGTAGTGTGGCCATGTGCTCCCCATCAAGGACCCGCCCACCATCTACTCTACACAGTAGTGTGGCCATGTGCTCCCCATCAAGGATCCTCCCATCATCTACTCTACACAGTAGTATGGCCATGTGATCCCTATCAAGGACCCTCCCATCATCTACTCTACACAGTAGTTTGGCCATGTGCTCCCCATCAAGGACCCTCCCACCATCTAGTCTACACAGTAGTGTGGCCATGTGATCCCCATCAAGGACCCTCCCACCATCTACTCTACGCAGTAGTTTGGCCATGTGCTCCCCATCAAGGACCCTCCCATCATCTACTCTACACAGTAGTGTGGCCATGTGCTCCCCATCAAGGACCCTCCCATCATCTACTCTACACAGTAGTGTGGCCATGTGCTCCCCATCAAGGACCCTCCCATCATCTACTCTACACAGTAGTGTGGCCATGTGCTCCCCATCAAGGATCCTCCCACCATCTACTCTACACAGTAGTGTAGCCATGTGCTCCCTATCAAGGACCCTCCCACCATCTACTCTACACAGTAGTATGGCCATGTGCTCCCCATCAAGGACCCTCCCACCATCTACTCTACACAGTAGTGTGGCCATGTGCTCCCCATCAAGGACTCTCCCACCATCTACTCTACACAGTAGTTTGGCCATGTGCTCCCCATCAAGGACCCTCCCACCATCTACTCTACACAGTAGTTTGGTCATTTGATCCCTATCAAGGACCCTCCCACCATCTACTCTACACAGTAGTGTGGCCATGTGCTCCCCATCAAGGACCCTCCCACCATCTACTCTACACAGTAGTGTGGCCATGTGCTCCCCATCACAGACCCTCCCATCATCTACTCTACACAGTAGTGTGGCCATGTGCTCCCCATCAAGGACCCTCCCACCATCTACTCTACACAGTAGTGTGGCCATGTGCTCCCCATCAAGGACCCTCCCACCATCTACTCTACACAGTAGTGTGGCCATGTGATCCCCATCAAGGACCCTCCCACCATCTACTCTACGCAGTAGTTTGGCCATGTGCTCCCCATCAAGGATCCTCCCACCATCTACTCTACACAGTAGTGTGGCCATGTGCTCCCCATCAAGGACCCTCCCATCATCTACTCTACACAGTAGTGTGGCCATGTGCTCCCCATCAAGGACCCTCCCATCATCTACTCTACACAGTAGTGTGGCCATGTGATCCCTATCAAGGACCCTCCCACCATCTACTCTACACAGTAGTGTGGCCATGTGATCCTTATCAAGGACCCTCCCACCATCTACTCTACACAGTAGTGTGGCCATGTGATCCCCATCAAGGACCCTCCCATCATCTACTCTACACAGTAGTTTGGCCATGTGATCCCCATCAAGGACCCTCCCACCATCTACTCTACGCAGTAGTTTGGCCATGTGCTCCCCATCAAGGACCCTCCCACCATCTACTCTACACAGTAGTGTGGCCATGTGCTCCCCATCAAGGACCCTCCCACCATCTACTCTACACAGTAGTGTGGCCATGTGATCCTTATCAAGGACCCTCCCACCATCTACTCTACACAGTAGTGTGGCCATGTGATCCCCATCAAGGACCCTCCCACCATCTACTCTACGCAGTAGTTTGGCCATGTGCTCCCCATCAAGGACCCTCCCACCATCTACTCTACACAGTAGTGTGGCCATGTGCTCCCCATCAAGGACTCTCCCACCATCTACTCTACACAGTAGTTTGGCCATGTGCTCCCCATCAAGGACCCTCCCATCATCTACTCTACACAGTAGTGTGGCCATGTGCTCCCCATCAAGGACCCTCCCACCATCTACTCTACACAGTAGTGTGGCCATGTGCTCCCCATCAAGGACCCTCCCAGCATCTACTCTACACAGTAGTTTGGCCATGTGCTCCCCATCAAGGACCCTCCCACCATCTACTCTACACAGTAGTGTGGCCATGTGCTCCCCATCAAGGACCCTCCCACCATCTACTCTACACAGTAGTGTGGCCATGTGCTCCCCATCAAGGACCCTCCCATCATCTACTCTACACAGTAGTGTGGCCATGTGCTCCCCATCAAGGACCCTCCCATCATCTACTCTACACAGTAGTGTGGCCATGTGCTCCCCATCAAGGACCCTCCCACCATCTACTCTACACAGTAGTGTGGCCATGTGCTCCCCATCAAGGATCCTCCCATCATCTACTCTACACAGTAGTATGGCCATGTGATCCCTATCAAGGACCCTCCCATCATCTACTCTACACAGTAGTTTGGCCATGTGCTCCCCATCAAGGACACTCCCATCATCTACTCTACACAGTAGTGTGGCCATGTGCTCCCCATCAAGGACCCTCCCATCATCTACTCTACACAGTAGTGTGGCCATGTGCTCCCCATCAAGAATCCTCCCACCATCTACTCTACACAGTAGTGTAGCCATGTGCTCCCTATCAAGGACCCTCCCACCATCTACTCTACACAGTAGTATGGCCATGTACTCCCCATCAAGGACCCTCCCACCATCTACTCTACACAGTACTGTGGCCATGTGCTCCCCATCAAGGACCCTCCCATCATCTACTCTACACAGTAGTTTGGCCATGTGCTCCCCATCAAGGACACTCCCATCATCTACTCTACACAGTACTGTGGCCATGTGATCCCCATCAAGGACCCTCCCACCATCTACTCTACACAGTAGTGTGGCCATGTGCTCCCCATCAAGGACCCTCCCACCATTTACTCTACACAGTAGTGTGGCCATGTGCTCCCTATCAAGGACCCTCCCACCATCTACTCTACACAGTAGTGTGGCCATGTGCTCCCCATCAAGGACCCTCCCATCATCTACTCTACACAGTAGTGTGGCCATGTGCTCCCCATCAAGGATCCTCCCACCATCTACTCTACACAGTAGTGTAGCCATGTGCTCCCTATCAAGGACCCTCCCACCATCTACTCTACACAGTAGTATGGCCATGTACTCCCCATCAAGGACCCTCCCACCATCTACTCTACACAGTACTGTGGCCATGTGCTCCCCATCAAGGACCCTCCCATCATCTACTCTACACAGTAGTTTGGCCATGTGCTCCCCATCAAGGACACTCCCATCATCTACTCTACACAGTAGTATGGCCATGTACTCCCCATCACAGACCCTCCCACCATCTACTCTACACAGTAGTGTGGCCATGTGCTCCCCATCAAGGACCCTCCCATCATCTACTCTACACAGTAGTGTGGCCATGTGCTCCCCATCAAGGATCCTCCCACCATCTACTCTACATAGTAGTGTAGCCATGTGCTCCCCATCAAGGACCCTCCCACCATCTACTCTACACAGTAGTGTGGCCATGTGCTCCCTATCAAGGACCCTCCCACCATCTACTCTACACAGTAGTGTGGCCATGTGCTCCCAAACACAGACCCTCCCACCATCTACTCTACACAGTAGTGTGGCCATGTGATCCCCATCAAGGACCCTCCCACCATCTACTCTACACAGTAGTGTGGCCATGTGCTCCCCATCAAGGACCCTCCCACCATCTACTCTAAACAGTAGTGTGGCCATGTGCTCCCCATCAAGGACCCTCCCACCATCTACTCTACACAGTAGTGTGGCCATGTGCTCCCCATCACAGACCCTCCCACCATCTACTCTACACAGTAGTGTGGCCATGTGCTCCCCATCAAGGACCCTCCCACCATCTACTCTAAACAGTAGTGTGGCCATGTGCTCCCCATCAAGGACCCTCCCACCATCTACTCTACACAGTAGTGTGGCCATGTGCTCCCCATCAAGGACCCTCCCACCATCTACTCTAAACAGTAGTGTGGCCATGTGCTCCCCATCAAGGACCCTCCCACCATCTACTCTACACAGCAGTGTTGCCAAGTGCTCCCCATCACAGACCCTCCCACCATCTACTCTACACAGTAGTGTGGCCATGTGCTCCCCATCAAGGACCCTCCCACCATTTACTCTACACAGTAGTGTGGCCATGTGCTCCCTATCAAGGACCCTCCCACCATCTACTCTACACAGTACTGTGGCCATGTGCTCCCCATCAAGGACCCTCCCATCATCTACTCTACACAGTAGTGTGGCCATGTGATCCCCATCAAGGACCCTCCCAGCATCTACTCTACACAGTAGTGTGGCCATGTGCTCCCTATCAAGGACCCTCCCACCATCTACTCTACACAGTACTGTGGCCATGTGCTCCCCATCACAGACCCTCCCATCATCTACTCTACACAGTAGTGTGGCCATGTGATCCCCATCAAGGACCCTCCCACCATCTACTCTACACAGTACTGTGGCCATGTGCTCCCCATCAAGGACCCTCCCACCATCTACTCTACACAGTAGTGTGGCCATGTGATCCCTATCAAGGACCCTCCCACCATCTACTCTACACAGTAGTGTGGCCATGTGATCCCCATCAAGGACCCTCCCATCATCTTCTCTACACAGTAGTGTGGCCATGTGCTCCCCATCAAGGATCCTCCCATCATCTACTCTACACAGTAGATTAGCCATGTGCTCCCTATCAAGGACCCTCCCATCATCTACTCTACACAGTAGTGTGGCCATGTGCTCCCTATCAAGGACCCTCCCATCATCTACTCTACACAGTAGTGTGGCCATGTGCTCCCTATCAAGAACCCTCCCACCATCTACTCTACACAGTAGTGGACCAAGAGCCCGGGCACTTTTATTTAACCGTATGAGGCCAAAAGGTTTGAGGGCGGTTCCTAGACCAAAATTTTGTGCTGAATCTGAAAATCCATTTCTTACAAACGGCAGGTGGTGGGTGCGGCGGGAAATCGGCATTTTTGGGTGATTTTGGCACTTTTTTGTATGTTAATTTGCATAATGTCTCACATTATCAGATCAGTGTCAGATCATGGCAAATATGGTATCATATTGAAGCTCTCAACCGTGGGAGCTCATTCATGTGTAGATTTGGTGGTTTCAGTGGTTGCCATGGCAACGGGAGCCACGAATTAAGCAAAAACAGAGGAAAAATGGTCATTTTTTGTAATTTGTGTGTTACCTAAGTGTCATTCCCCCCAGTCAATAGACCCAAGGGCTTCAGTATGGTTATTAAAAAACTTCCCTGATCTTTTCTTGATCAATTCATGCCAATTATAGTTAACTAAAATATTTTGGGCCTGAAGTACAGGTCTTTGAAAATGGTGATACCGCAAATGAGGTGTCTATCGGCAATATGGCTTGAAGTGAGGGATTTTATCAGATCAGTATCAGGTCGTGGCAAATATGGTGTCAAATTGAAGCTCTAAACCGTGGGGGTTCATTCATGTATAGTTTTAGTAGTTTCAGTGGTTGCCATGGCAACGGGAGTCAAGAATTTAAGAAAAAGAGGAAAAATGGACATTTTCGTAATTTGTGTGATACTTAAGTGTCATTTACCCCCAGTGGACACACCCAAGGGCTTCAGTATGGTTATTGGAAACTTCCTTCATCTTTTTTCTTAATCAATTTATACCAATATCCTTTTATATGACTAACATATTTGTGGTCTGAAGTACAGGCCTTTGAAAATGGCGATAACTCAAATGCAGTGTCTATTGACATTATGGCTTAAAATGAGTCATTTTATCAGATCCGTGTTAAATCATGGCAAATGTGGTACCATATTGAAGCTCTTACCCTTGGTAAGTTAATTCATGTGTGGTGTGGGAATTTTTAGTAGTTGCCATGACAACAACAGTTAAGAAAATCCACATTTTTTGTAAATTCTGTGAAAAGTGAGTGTGATTTACCACATGTCAATACACCTTTGGACTTTAGTATGGTTATTAAAATCTTCCTTGCTCTTGAAATTCATTCCAATTCTATTTGACCTTTGAAAATGACAGCGACGCACATGTGTTGGCTATCCATAATATGGCTTTCAGTTACTGTTATTTTGATTTATCTGTTCTCTCCTCTGAATGGATACTTCTAAAGGTATTCTGCTAGACACACTCTAAAGTCTTCCCATAAAAAGAACTATTTTTGGTTAATACCAGTATTTTAGTGTATACAAATATTAGGGATTGTCCAATCACGGTAATCGGACATGCTGATTATTCGTTCATCCAACCTCTGACTTTGGAATTCGATAGCAATTTCATAAGTCTTTTGAAAAGACTTGTATCTTGAATTAGCCTATTGATGGACTGAGAGATTCCACAATATAAAAGACTGCATCATCTCTAAATAAAATCGTGCATAACTGTAACAATTAAAACTAAAGGCTTCAAGTGATATTTTAAGAGCTAGCTCTTTTACAAAAATGAAGCAATTAATGATTTATATAAATGCCCCAATAAAGATTCTAGGTAGCCCCCAGACAGATTCTGAACACTACAAAAATATAGTAACTTAATGCTTGTTAGGGTGTTCAAAGTAAAATACTCATACTTATACCTGCTGCCAAATTAGATGAGGAAGCTTTGATAGACTGTTGCTGCAGTTTCTTAGCCTTGCATTATATGCACTTTATTCCTTTAAATTGAAATAATCACTTCATTGTAATTTACACATTGCCAAAGGTCTTTGATAGTCAATGAACAAAAAGTTCCTTTATTCAACATTAGTGTCTGATTCATCCAATGATAGCCTACAGCTGACATCTTTATCCGATTCCTCTGTGCTGTCATAAACTTGATTGCATCTGGAATCTCCTCTCCCTCAAACTAGCTAATCTTTTACTGTCTGTTTTTTACAAAATCCATCCACTCTCCAGAGGATCCATTTCAAAGGCCTGTACTTCAAATCAACAAACAGAGTAACTAAATTGCAAAAGCGGGCAGCCCGCTTAATATTGGATGCTGATTTGTCAATTCCATCTTCTGATCTATTCAAAAAGCTTAAATGGCTCCCTTTTCCTAAATATGTGGAATACAAACAGACTGTCACTGTATACAAAAGCCTTAATGAGTTAAACCCCCATTATATGAACAAACCTTTCTCATATACACAAGATAACCACAGCTATGGTACTCGAAATACAACCTCCTCACTATTAGCTCTTCCAAAATGTAATAAATCAATTGGCCAAAAATGCATTTCATACTGCACTCTGGGCCCAAAGTTTGGAATGGCTTAACTGAAGCAATCAGATGTGCACCATCTCTACCTTCCTTCAAGTCTTGATACCTAAAAGCAATGTGCTGTACTACTTTGTAACCCTCAGGCTACTTGTAAACATGCCAGAGGGCCTCAGGGAAGATACTTACCACTGGACTGAGTTACCCTCTTTAAATAAAGATTTCATTATTCTGTTTATTATTATTATTATCATTATTATTATTATTATTATTATTATTATTATTATTATTATTATTATCATTATTGCAGATCGGCCAGGCAAGATTGATTGCTTTCTCACCTCTGCACTGATTATGTTATGTCTGTTCACATTATAATGGTAGCTTTTGGTTCCAATGCCTACATTATGATAAAGAGTGCCCTGCAAAGAGTTCGGCAAACTCATCTCTTCTCTGAATGGCAGGAATGCTGTCTTAGATTTTCTAGATCCCAGGCTTTAATTGTACTCCTTAGGGTGTGGCAAAATCAGGTCCCTGTGTCTTTGATGGAGGCCTTCTTGTAGGTATCACAGACAAAGTCCACTTGTTGCAAAAAGTCAAACAACTTCATTAGGATGGCTTTTGAGCCACCAGCAAAGGTCAATGGAAGGTTGACCATGCATCGCACAATTCCTAGCTGATGATTGCAAAGAAAGACATGATATGGTATGCAAAGCACATCATCCAAAGTATGAGAAACTCCGCTATTGTTATCCGGTCATATAAAGGTTTCCTCAGTAACTGTGTCAACCTGATAGCTGGCTTGTGGAAGCATGCAATGCTGCCTGACCCATATGTAATGGATTATCTGGAGAATGGTGGGATTTTGAAAGATGGACAGTACATCTAATTTGGCAGCAGTTGAAAATCTATCCTTTTTTAGATTAATAATTTTCCATAGAAAGGAAAACCCATTCTGAAATATAAGAGTATTTTAGTTACTACAGTTACTATATTCATACCTACTAAATTACTGATAATCACCAAAAATAGTACTTTTCATGGGAAGACTTTAAACTGTGTCTAGCAGAATAGAATAAGAAGTGTCCATTCAGAGGAGAAAGTAGATAAATCGAAATAACAGTAACTTAAGCCATAGCGTGGATAGCCAACACATGTGCGTCACTGTCATTTTCAAAGGGCGGTATTCAGACCTAAAATATAATATAGAATTGGCATGAATTGATCAAAAGCAAGGAAGATTTAAAATAACCATACTAAAGTCTGTAGTATAGTAAATCACACTCAATTATCACAGAAATTACAAAATAATGTGAATTTTCTGTTTTTCATTAATTCTTGACTGCTGTTGCCATGGCAACCACTAAAGATTCTCACACCAGGGGAAGAGCTTCAATTTGGTACCACGTTGGCCATGATCTAACACGGATCTGATAAAATGACTCATCTTAAGCCATATTGTAAATAGACACTGCATTTGAGTTATCGCCATTTTCAAAGGCCTGAACTTCAGACCACAAATATGTTAGTCATATAAAATATTGGTATAAATTGATCAAGAAAAAAGATGAAGGAAGTTTCCAATAACCATACTGAAGCCCTTGGGTGTGTCCACTGGGGGTAAATGACACTTAAGTATCACACAAATTACGAAAATGTCCATTTTTCCTCTTTTTTTTAAATTCTTGACTCCCGTTGCCATGGCAACCACTGAAACTACTAAAACTATACATGAATGAACCCCCACGGTTTAGAGCTTCAATTTGATACCATATTTGCCACGACCTGACACTGATCTGATAAAATGCCTCACTTCAAGCCATATTGTCGATAGACACCTCATTTGCGGTATCACCATTTTCAAAGACCTGTACTTCAGGCCCAAAATATTTTAGTTAACTATAATTGGCATGAATTGATCAAGAAAAGATCAGGGAAGTTTTTAATAACTATACTGAAGCCCTTGGGTCTATTGACTGGGGGTGAATGACACTTAGGTAACACACAAATTACAAAAAATGCCCATTTTTCCTCTGTTTTTGTTAATTCGTGGCTCCCGTTGCCATGGCAACCACTGAAACCACCAAATCTACACATGAATGAGCTCCCACGGTTGGGAGCTTCAATATGATACCATATTTGCCATGATCTGACACTGATCTGAAAATGTGAGACATTATGCAAATTAACATACAAAAAAGTGCCAAAATCACCCCAAAAATGCTGATTTCCCGCCGCACCCACCACCTGGCGTTTGTAAGAAATGGATTTTCAGATTCAGCACAAAATTTTGGTCTAGGAACCACCCTCAAACCTTTTGGCCTCAGACGGTTAAATAAAAGTGCCCGGGCTCTTGGTCCATAGTGTGGCCATGTGCTCCCCATCGAGGACCCTCCAATCATCTACTCTACACAGTAGTGTGGCCATGTGCTCCCCATCAAGGACCCTCCAATCATCTACTCTACACAGTAGCGTGGCCATATGCTCCCTATCAAGGACTCTCCCACCATCTACTCTGCACAGTAGTGTGGCCATGTGCTCCCCATCAAGGACCCTCCCACCATCTACTCTACACAGTAGTGTGGCCATGTGCTCCCCATCAAGGACCCTCCCACCATCTAGTCTACACAGTAGTGTGGCCATGTGCTCCCCATCAAGGACGCTCCCATCATCTACTCTACACAGTAGTGTGGCCATGTGCTCCCCATCAAGGACCCTCCCACCATTTACTCTACACAGTAGTGTGGCCATGTGCTCCCCATCACGGACCTCCCACGATCTACTCTACACAGTAGTGTGGCCATGTACTCCCCATCAAGGACCCTCCCACCATCTACTCTACACAGTAGTGTGGCCATGTGCTCCCCATCAAGGACCCTCCCACCATCTTCTCCAAACAGTAGTGTGGCCATGTGCTCCCCATCAAGGATCATCCCACCATCTACTCTACACAGTAGTGTAGCCATGTGCTCCCCACCAAGGACCCTCCCACCATCTACTCTACACAGAACTGTGGCCATGTGCTCCCCATCAAGGACCCTCCCACCATCTACTCTACACAGTAGTGTGGCCATGTGCTCCCCATCAAGGACCCTCCCATTATCTACTCTACACAGTAGTGTGGCCATGTGCTCCCCATCAAAGACCCTCCCATCATCTACTCTAAACAGTAGTGTGGCCATGTGCTCCCTATCAAGGACCCTCCCACCATCTACTCTACACAGTAGTGGGGCCAAGTGCTCCCCATCAAGGACCCTCCCATCATCTACTCTACACAGTAGTGTGTCCATGTGCTCCCCATCAAGGACCCTCCCATCATCTACTCTACACAGTAGTGTGGCCATGTGCTCCCCATCACAGACCCTCCCAACATCTACTCTACACAGTAGTGTGGCCATGTGCTCCCCATCAAGGACCCTCCCTCCATCTACTCTACACAGTAGTGTGGCCATGTGCTCCCCATCAAGGACCCTCCCACCATCTACTCTACACAGTAATGTGGCCATGTGCTCCCCATCAAGGACCCTCCCACCATCTACTCTACACAGTACTGTGGCCATGTGCTCCCCATCAAGGACCCTCCCATCATCTACTCTACACAGTAGTGTGGCCATGTACTCCCCATCAAGGACCCTCCCACCATCTACTCTACACAGAAGCGTGGCCAAGTGCTCCCCATCAAGGACCCTCCCACCATCTACTCTACACAGTAGTGTGGCCATGTGCTCCCCATCAAGGATCCTCCCACCATCTACTCTACACAGTACTGTGGCCATGTGCTCCCCATCAAGGACCCTCCCACCATCTACTCTACACAGTAGTGTGGCCATGTGCTCCCCATCAAGGACCCTCCCACCATCTACTCTACACAGTACTGTGGCCATGTGCTCCCCATCAAGGACCCTCCCACCATCTACTCTACACAGTAGTGTGGCCCTGTGCTCCCCATCAAGGATCCTCCCACCATCTACTCTACACAGTAGATTAGCCATGTGCTCCCCATCAAGGACCCTCCCATCATCTACTCTACACAGTAGTGTGGCCATGTGCTCCCCATCAAGGACCCTCCCACCATCTACTCTACACAGTACTGTGGCCATGTGCTCCCCATCAAGGACCCTCCCACCATCTACTCTACACAGTAGTGTGGCCCTGTGCTCCCCATCAAGGATCCTCCCACCATCTACTCTACACAGTAGATTAGCCATGTGCTCCCCATCAAGGACCCTCCCATCATCTACTCTACACAGTAGTGTTGCCAGGTGCTCCCCATCACAGACCCTCCCACCATCTACTCAATACAGCAGTGTTGCCAAGTGCTCCCCATCACAGACCCTCCCACCATCTACTTTACACAGCAGTGTTGCCATGTGCTCCCCATTAAGGACCCTCCCACCATCTACTATACACAGAAGTGTGGCCATGTGCTCCCCATCACAGACCCTCCCACCATCTACTTTACACAGCAGTGTTGCCATGTGCTCCCCATCAAGGACCCTCCCACCATCTACTCTAAACAGTAGTGTGGCCATGTGCTCCCCATTAAGGACCCTCCCACCATCTACTCTAAACAGTAGTTTGGCCATGTGCTCCCCATTAAGGACCCTCCCACCATCTACTATACACAGTAGTGTGGCCATATGCTCCCCATCACAGACCCTCCCACCATCTACTTTACACAGCAGTGTTGCCATGTGCTCCCCATCAAGGACCCTCCCACCATCTACTCTAAACAGTAGTGTGGCCATGTGCTCCCCATCACAGACCCGCCCGCCATCTACTATACACAGTAGTGTTGCCAAGTTTTCCCCATCATGGACTCCATTCAGCAGTGCATCATTGTATCTCACCTCTCAAAACTTATGCAACATACATCTGTTTTTGCAATATTCACTCAGCACATGTTGCAAAAAAGAATTGGTTTACTGTAGAGCTGCACTCACCACTCACAAATTGAGTGGCTCGAGCTGAGCTCGAGCTGAGCTCGAGCTGAGCTCGAGCTGATATGTTCAAATCGTGAGCTTGTCCATGATGGGAACACAAACGTAACACAGAGCACCTCACACACATAAATAACAGACATAACTGCTTATCGCTGTCATGTCTTCTTTACAATCTCCAATGTATACATTCAAGCGATGTTGAGTGTTATACTAACCTTTGTACCTTCTCAGCCCAGTTTAAAATTAAATAAACATGGCAATTTTAATAAATCTCCGCCAAAAAATATTTATTTCATAATAGCTGGGCTGGAAAATAAGTATTTCTTTGCAAAATTGGAACGTCTGTGAGCTCATGAGCTCACGAGTCAAATGGGTGGTGAGCTCATGAGTTGATCTCCCTTTGTGAGTGCAGCTCTAGTTTACTGACTGCGATACAGGAGAGGTGACCACACATGAATACACCAAAAAGACAATAAATTGATGCCAACACCTCCAACATAAAGCAAACCTGAACAGAGGAGAATCTACTTCTTAGAATAGAAGAAACAAAGGTCTTACCTTCATCCAAGTTGTGCAATTTTCAGAATTAAACTCCAGGAATTTTTCATATAATATGCGACACCTCTCAAATTCTCTTAATTGAATCTCCAGGTCTATGTAGCCACGAAAGAGTCTGTCTTTTGGATTTTTTCCTATGGCCACACCCTACAAAACACAGAGTACAAGGCAATCAATACTGATTTTACATAGAATACAACCATTTCCTATGAACACATTTTGGGGCAGGGGCTTAGCTGCCTATGCGTCCAATGTGTCTTTTGGACACGCAGAACACAGTTTTTTGACAGTTTAGACACCCAAAAGTTTATGCCAGGATTTGCTGATGATGACTTTTCTTAGAAGATAGAAGATGTAGAAGCTGTAGTGTCACTTTTATAAGACACACAAAGCAGTTACTGGCCTAAAAAAGCAAAATCTGTTAATATATAGGGTTAATTATATTACTAGTATGAACTTTGTATCACACTTTGGACACGCAAAAGTCTATGAAACCTCTGTTTGGACACCCTGTTTCCAAATTTTGGCTAAGTCCATGTTTTGGGGTAAGTGAAATTCATTAAATCAAAGACGAAAGAAGACACCAAAGTATCTATAATACACATTATAAGAAAACTTAAATATATTCTAAATTAAGTACCAAACTACTTTATCATAGAATGCATTGAACCAAGATGAAATATCACTAATTGTTTGATAAAAATAAGTGTCCATGCAGAGTTAGATACAAAGCCTGTCACATATTTCATCAGTGCTGCCATCTATTGGCAGTGTCTATTATCAAAATAAGAAGACATGAAGCTGAATTTATTCAGGTCACCCAGACACCCACCCTATACCTGTTAGAAACTGTATAGAGGGACCCATTTTGATTATCAGGCCTAGGTTGTCTGAAAAACTTGTTTACCATGGATATGAGTGTGAAGCCATGCATACCGTAAATTCTCGGAAATCTCGACCGCCCTAGGAAACTCGGCCACTATAATTAATCTACCAAATAATTACTGGGGAAATTCGCCCACCCCCGATTCATCCAAGGACACATTTCACCAAAAGTCGGCCACCAAGTAAATTTCATTGATATAAGAAAAAAACATTTAGATTTCCGAAGTTTGCGATTGATTTTAGATTATTAACGATCGTTTCTAGTGCCCATATCCGCCAAAAGACGATCAGTGCGAAACCTGAAGTAGGTATCGCATTTCTGCGTGTAGAGTGGAATACAGCTTGGGTGGCACCATTGCGAAATAATTCAATGCGTAATTGACGTGCGGCAGCAAGAATAAACAAGTAAACAACATACAAGGGAGGCAAGTTACTTTACAAGTATATATAGCAGAGGAATGACAAGTCAGGTAGGTGGACAATAATGATTTTGTGGGGGAAAATTGTGTTCTTGTTAACGAAGTTAGCGATCGATTTTCCATCTAGCTTTCGTTTCAATTCAATTGACAATTGATAATATCCGATTGATTTTAGATTATAAACTAACATTTCTAGTGTCCCTATATCTGCCAAAACACACCGGCTCCGAAACGGGAAGTAAACACATCGATCTCATGGGCTGCGCCAGTTTGTATAATTCAATGCATAATTAGGCGTGCGGCAACAAGAATAAACAAGTAAACAACATACAAGGGAGGCAAGTTACTTTATTAGTATATATAGCAGAGGAATGACAAGTCAGGTTTTGTGGGGGAAAATTATATTCTTGTGTACGAAGTTAGCGATCGATTTTCAGTTCCATCTACATCATAGTACATGTAGCTTTCGTTTCAATTGATGATATCGACGAATCTCGGCAACAGTGTCTGACATTTGATCGCTATTTTCAGTAAATTTCGGCCACCATCAACCAACGAAAATCGTAATTAATAAAAAGTGTCCGAGATTACCGAGAATTTACGGTAAATAGGCATTTTTGCATAAATATAACACTAACACTAACTCCACAATTGACTAAAAGAAGGGCATGACAAATGAGTAATCATACTTACCAGTATTTTTCTTGCGCCCTGGAGGTTTCTCTGTCTGATTTCAAACTGTGCGAAGAGGAGCCATATTTTTGCGAAGGTGAATTTTTTGCTTGGCAGTAGTTGGAGTGCTGCTTGGTAGACCATGCGTGTCCTGTCGGGCTCATGCATGACCAGCTCCTCGTAGAGGGCATAGTTGATCCACAGGTAGATATAGCGACGCCAATGACGCTTTTCCTAAACACAAGCAGAAAATGGAATTCATTAGATGTTGAGTCATGCGATGTAAGGAGATCTACTGAATTGGTAATAGAATGCTTTTGTTTCTCTAGTCTACACATGATAAGTTGATAGGAATGATAGCTTACCTGTATGGGAGGGACATTAGAAATTGCTCTCTCATAGGTCTCCCTGACCTGATCAGGCTCCCCATCATTCTCTAGAAGGCGCAGGTAGTCAAACCAGGCATCGTAGTTCATGGGGTTGGCCTTTACTTCCTAATAACAAAAACAGGTAATGAGAAAACAAAGCAAAGAAGGATGCGCTGACCACTACAATACACACAACTAAGAGGCTTTGACCATTACGCTGTGTTTTCATAATGGAATAGTATTTCTTGTTTTTGAAAAAAATTAGTCTTATTAAAGTTATAAAAGAATAATGATATCCACTGACATCCAAACACTGTAAAATAGGGATGTGTTCTGTGGATTGTAATTTTGTGAACATTATAAGTTACTTATACCACCTGAGAATGAAGATTTACATTGTTAACTTGAACAGAAACATGAAACTATGACGGTCATTCATAAGAAATCAATATATACACAAACACACGCAAAATATCTTTTCTATAATTTTTTATGGGGATTGATAAAATCAGTTAGGCTTACCTCTTCATATTGGAATCTTCTTTTATTGACAATAACATCCTCTATTCCTGCTCTATCACCAAATTTCTTTTCATGCACTGTATAATGCTTGTAAACCTCTTGACATTTTTCCTTGGGAAGGTGATCCAGGGCATATTTGTAAATAACTCTAGCTCGGTCATGCTGAAAAAAATACATACACATTGATTCATAATGACATATTAACTTCAAAATTGCATGCTATAATCATAGATGTGTATAGGTATTACATGTAAGGTTTATGTTTAAAATGTTATTGAGCGAGGCCCAACATTACCTATAGCCCAACTAAAAGATCTAAGTCCAGGCTTCGCTGGATGAGAATGACCAGTTGACTTGGAATATGTTTAACAAAGGAAAAGGGTGGTGAGGTTATATATGAGGTATTTTTCCTTTTCTGAGTTTATGTTCTGCTCTGTAATTTCTTCTTAATTATCAAGAGCCTTATTCAAAATAAGACATTAATGCAATGAGAAATATGTGCAATAAATGTAACTGAATTTTCATTCACATCTGATGAAAATCAAGCTATTTTGATGAAGATTTCAAGAGCAAATAGTTTGTATTTACCTCTTTCTGGTTCTCCTCGAACTTGGAAAAGGCGATGAGTAGATTTTCATCCATGTTCTCCTCACCGAAGAACTCCACTGACCTCTCATAGATTCTCCTGGAACTACCGATGTAATTGTGCTTCTCTTCAAAGCGAGCATACTTGATCCAGTTCTTCACCTCTGGGTGAACAAGTACAAGTGAAAAGGATTAAGGAGAATTCCATTATGAACAATTTCGGTAATTCAAGTTGAGGTGCCCTTGTCTGTTGCTACCCGAGAAAAACAAAAAACAATGTCATCCCTAGCTGGCTTCACTGATTACAGTTTCAGTTTTGGTATTTCTTTTCTTCCATGAGTGCAATATTGAAACAATGCTGGTTAAGCCAACAAGTTAGATTGCCAAGATTCCACATATCAAGCATTGTCTTCACCCACAGTGTAACTATCTCTCAAGCACCAGCATCTCAAATATCCTCCTTAGATGGTCTCACACACTTGATGCAGCCAGCCAAACGTATAAAAGAATGCCCAAAGTCAATACTTTTCAGAAGTGAATAAATAGAGGCATTGCAAGGATCCTGAAACTATCACTAAAATGCTATTACATCTTATGTCTTATGAAAAGTGCACTAGATTCCACTCAGCATTTCAAACAAAATGAAAAGGTAAATGATAAACAAAAGACTTATAGTCTAGTTAACCCTTTGATAAGTAAAGTGAAAGGATATATCGTTCGTAGATGGATCTTGCTCTGTCCAATTCTTTGTAGCGCAGTTCAAAGTTGATATAAGAATGCCAGGCCTGTTCCTCTGGCTGCCATTCCATCCAGCGCTCAAACGCCTGACGGCCACCTGAAACAAACCAGTAAATAATACATGATATAAGAATGCCAGGCCTGTTCCTCTGGCTGCCATTCCATCCAGCGCTCAAACACCTGACGGCCACCTGAAACAAACCAGTATACAATACATGATATAAGAATGCCAGGCCTGTTCCTCTGGCTGCCATTCCATCCAGCGCTCAAACACCTGACGGCCACCTGAAACAAACCAGTATACAATACATGATATAAGAATGCCAGGCCTGTTCCTCTGGCTGCCATTCCATCCAGCGCTCAAACACCTGACGGCCACCTGAAACAAACCAGTACATAATCATAGATACTATACTCATGACACAAATATTCGACCCATATCTGGGGTTAAGCCCAGTAGCTTCCTATAACCATTTATACCTGGAGTGACCATATGGTCTGATAACTTTTGAGGAAAATTTAGCTACCCAGTTACTTCAAATCTTTACAACTACATTTTATACCCATTTGTGTCAAAAAGGGCAATTTACACTCTATCCACGTAATAGAAGATGGTTTGTTAGGAAAATATTTGACTATTCACTCAAAAGAGTCAAAATTGAAAATTCTTCCTTGAAAATGGTGCCTGTCCAAAAAGTAGGTTTTCAGAAAAATGCCTGTCCAGGACAGGTCCTGGCTAAGTCTCTGCCACAGTGCCAAAAATAATTATAAAGCCAGAGTGGCAGTCAGTTTACTCTCAACAACCTCATACCTTTTCTTGTAAATACATTAAACGATGTTGGTATTGACAATATGGCGTTAGTGTTAGGGTGGAGGCAATTCTTACCTGCAATGTTGCCCAGCATCTCCTCCATGTAGGTGTATTTGTACCAGAACTGATTGGCACGAGGCAGAATGGTAACGGCACGGTCCCACACATTGCGAGCATGGTTCACTTGACGATTTCTAAAATTGAAACAAGAGAAATCATTACAAACTACACTTGTCTTCCGATACTGACAATTATCTTCCCTCACTCCCCCCCCCCCCCCCCCCAACAAAAATGAATTGGTATCTTTTAAGGTTTCGAGAATCAATGAAATAAAGATTGAAAATTTATCCAACATGAAAATTCATTCACTTTGTGTCAATGGCATGGTGCAGTATATTGTCTATTTATACTAAATCAACTGCTTAAAATGTATAAAAGTAATGTATATATAGCATCCGATCATTACAAATAAATTCATATGAAAGCCTGTTATAAAACATACTTACTTCATTTCCATCTCAGCATATTTCAGCCACACTGTTATGTTTCTGTGGTCCACATCAAGGGCTCTCTCCCAAACAGACCTGGCCCTAGATTAAAAAACAAAAACAATCACATACAGAATTTGTAGAAACAAATACCATGCGTCACAATACATGTGCCATGGAAGAGAGCTGTCCCCAAGGCTCATGAATTGCAAGCAATGATACTTGTTCGCAATCATCATGCTTGTGAGCATCATTTAACTTTACATCTATCCCCTTTACAGCATTTCATTTTCTTGATGAGACGTAAGTTTGAATCCTTCAAATTATCTTGGATATTCAGGTAACTTTCTCTCGAAAGTCTGGAAACTTCCTGTACAAATGGGCCATATAAAGTGGCAGGACTGAGTCTATCAAGTGATTCACTAAAATGGCAACTGATTCCTCACTGCTTCAGTAGTTCATAAGCATTGCACCGTATTTGTACATTTGAAATGCTGCTCCTGAGTACTTTGGGTGTGAAATGATGATAATGAACAAGAGTTGTATTTGGTCTGACACTCAAGCAGAGCGTATTGGTGTCATATACCTGCAGCAGCATGATATTAATACAAAAGGAATCTGTTAAGAGTGTACCTTCTCAATTCTTGCTGACTTTCCTCCCATTCTGCATACTTGATCCAGTTGGTCATTACAGAACGATTCTTGCGAATGTTGTCCTCAAAAGCCTACAAACACATGCACGAAACAAGTTAATCAAGAAATAAATAGTTAAATCTATAAATTACTGAAATACATCTTATGAATGGTTTATATTAAGGAGTGATCAATGCTTATCATATATTCATTGACAAGTCCAACTATTTCAAATATCAGTATCAGCTCAATGGGTCCTTTTTCTTGTGGCCCACTGCAGCAAGATATTCAGATAGAATCACCAGAGTATTACCTTCTTATTGTTAAAATGTATGGATTTTATTCCTTAGCCTTCACATTGAAGTTCACTTTTAAATGATGTTTTAGACTTCAATTTAGAATTTCCTAACTAACATATAAGGGTGAATTGATGTGCATGTTTCACAATTGGTTGGGTTAAGGTTCTGTGTATGCAACTTGTTTAGATTGTTTGTCTTTTTCTTACCTTCCTTTTCCGAAGTCTGTATTCCTGCAGTTCAGCTTCATCAGATATTTTCTGCTTTGGTGGCTAAAATGAGAGGCAATATCACAAATGCAAATTGAGCTTTTAGAAGAAGACAAAATTAAGCACAACTCAGTTTGCTGTAATTGCAGATACTACTACAAGTTCTTTTACTGCAAGGCCTGTAATTATTATTGATCTATATATTGCTTATGATTATAAGACTACCGCTACTATCACTGCCAAGTGCTACAACTTCTACTGTTGATGATTCAACTACTACTACTATTACTACTACTTCTGCTGCTGCTACCACAACAACTATAGTACTACTGCAGCTGCCAAGTACTATTATTAAACTTCTTTTATCTAATGGATGAATCAATAAGTACTGCCTTCTACTTACTGGTTGTACGAGTTCCAGCTCCCTTTCCTTGGCCTCCCTGAGCAGCTGCTCCGCAGTGATCTGCACAGGGGCTGGCATCTTGTTCTTGACCTGAAAAAAGGAAATATATTTGTAAGCCTTAATGCATGGTGTCAGGGCTCGACGCTAAGGGTGAACCTATGGCCCCAGGCCAGTAAAAATTCCCAAAAACAGCTTCGGGCCAGTAAAAAAAGACCTCTACTGGTCCTACAGGGCCAGTAAACATTTGGAGACATTCTTGTTAAGAAGTTTCCCCCTGAGAATGTCCCAAATTGTTTTTGAAATAAATGAAGATAAAATTTATATAAAGATAAATGTTGTAGTGAATCTTATGCAATGTTCTTTCTTGTTATGTTAAAGAAAAAATGTAGGACCAGTAAACATTTTGCAGGACCAGTAGATGCTAGGCATCTAGGTGTTACTGGTCCTACAGGGCCAATATCATTTTGAGTTAGCATTGAGGCCTGACAGTGTTTATTAACAAATTAATATATTTTCAGGCAAATTTTGTAAACAATCATTTTGACGGCATACTTGATCAAATAACATTGATTATCTCACATATTGATATATAATATAGGTTCACTTCCACTGACAACTTAAAATGCATGAAATATGAGCACCATCACCCCCAGAGATTCAATATTAAAACCCTGTAGGCTGTAGTATTGAAAGATAATCTTGATACTATTTACTAAGGTTCCTTATCAAACTAACTGTCAAAAGATGGCACTGAGACATGGCAAGTTACAGCGTAACCATCATATCTGCACCAACAATTTAGAGTGAAGAGTGGTAAATCTGTAGGTCACTTTAATCATCCTTGAGTAGATAGAGCAGTCAGAATACTTTTGACTGATCACACTTTTAAAAGTCACGAGTAGAAAGATGTACACTATAGTGAGTGGAAGCAAGCCACATTCCCAGATGTTGCCTTCAGGAATGCACTCAATGAACTGTCCACAGTGCTTGTGACATCTGCTGCTCCAGTCTCTCACTGCCCGCTTTGACCTCACATGAAAGGTGATGCAAAATGGTGGCCATCGAAAGGTAAACAAAACCTTTCCAGCATTCGTAGGATTATTTTGTTTCTGCTCAGATTCTGTCGTTCGTTTATTATGCCTTAGACGAACATCAAATGGACTCTGAGCAAACAAATCTTGGGTTTGTGCTGGGTTACGGCCCACTTACGGGTACCAGCAGGGGATCAAATCATAAATTGGCTGTATATTAGAGCGAATACAGGCCATTACGCCCCATATGCGAAAACGACCAATGTCCAATACGCCCAACTTTTAATACCATTAAGTGTATTTATTCTTCTTTCTCTTTTGTTCTTGCAGTCATGCAATAGAGCGTGAGTGTATGACGTCACCAAGAAATCAATAGTCATGCAATAGAGCGTAAGTGTATGACGTCACCAAGAAATCAATACAGGGACCCAGAAAGTCATCGTGGTCAACAATATCGTCCCACGCGCGGCCTACTTCGGTTTTCGTATGTAGTTTAAGTAACGACCGATTTCATTGGTCGACAATGACGTGATGTACAGTACAATAACAAAAACGCCTCCCATTGGATGAAATGTATGAATAAACGTGCATGAATGAAAGTGCATTGTTGTGGGTGCTGCCACGCCATGGCCGCTACTATATGTATATCCATGTTAAAACTGTATTTCTCGCCCGTCCGCAGGTCAATTCTAATGCAGTTTAGATCGTTAGAACTGCCAGAATTCATTTTACTGGCCATTGAATTCTGTCTAAAATCGGCTCGCTTAGCTACTATATCCCCGTTAAAACTGAATTTCTCGCCTGTCCGTGGGTCAATTTTAATGCGGTTTAGATTGTTAGAACCGCCAGAATTCATTCTACTGGCCACCAAATTCTCGTTAAAATCGGTTGCGAAATGTAAATTTTGCGACAGTTTGAAATCATAACAATTTGTATGCCATTAATTTACGGTCAATCAATGCTGTCAAGATTTGGTCAGAAGTATAAAAAAAATGAAATCATCCAAAGCTTCGCTCACTTCCTGGCCATGCCAGCGTCATATTGTTATCAATATGTCTACGAAGCAAAGTTCCCCACTACCTGGCAGCTACTCCCTCGTATCTACCTCTCTGATCATGCTTTCTGAATTCTGGATTGCAATATTGAATTTCATAAACAAAATTGATATATCATATAGATACATGAAGTTTCTTACCTTAGCCACTTTGGGCATTTTCGTCTTCCCATCACTTCCTGTCTCCATTTTGCTATAATTTGGTTCAACTATAGGAATAACCCTAGAGAAGTTTGTTTGGGGAAGATAGGGTTTGCACGACGTGCTTTTGTGTCTCTCTCAGTTTCTCAAAGTGAACGTTGTTGGCCCTGTTCGATTCAACAATGTGCCTGGTTAGTTAAAAGAAAATAGGATATGTGTGAGTATTTCATCTCAATATGTACATATATGGCAAACAAAAAATTAAATTCAGAATGGAAAAATAAATTCGCAAAGTATATAATGATCAACATTATAAAAGTGCAATCTTACTCCACTTTATATGTGAGAGTTTAACCGGAATTTGAAACGAGCATAGCCTATAGAAAGTACGTTCAAGTTTCAAACAAAACATGAGCGAATCGTTTGTGAGAGAAAACAAATATGTTTGAAAAATTGAATATAATGTCTTAAGTTATCAAGTAAATATTTTGGTATTTCGATTCTTAGAAATATAAATATCTTGGCTATTTCTGATAAAGATTGCTTGAATTGGAGTTTTCAATTTGCTTATTCAGTAATATAGTTCCGCAGCAAATAATTTTGCCCTATCTTTTTGTTTTGTACTTGAATGAGTAATATATCCCACAATTCCTCTGTTTACCCTAACTCAATATGGCGTCCAAGTCAAAAATGTTTGGTTGACAACACATGCACTGGACAATTTAAGATTCTACATGGACCACACTTTATCTATACACTGATAAGGTGCTAATTTCGGGATGATCACATTTTTGAATCCAGGTTTAGTCAGATAAGAGGAACCTGTACATCTCTGCATCTCTATATAGTTTGTGGAAATTGGTAAGTAAACTGGTATTTATGATCTAAACCAAAACTAGCCGGGGCCGACTCTAATACTCATTTTATATACTGACGTTATTGGTAATATGATGAGAAAGCAAAGCTTTAAATGCTCGCGCAGCTCGATGATATTTCTGCATTCCCCTTCAAATGCAGTTACAAAGTGTTTGTTATTGTTATCCGTGACGTCATTCTTTACTTGAACTTCGCTGAAACATATTGGAAGCCCCTTCATATGCGCTTCATATTTGTGCAATAACCACACACAGTATGCGTAGCGATTGACCGAAAATATGGCATAAAAATTACTACGACTTCAACCTGTTGCAACATCGTCATTTCACGACAGATTTCCTCTAGAATTAAGAGACATGTAGAATCATTTGTGGCGGTTGTAGCGATTTAAACTGCATTGAAATCGATTCACGGAAAGTTGAGTAAAGTCATTTTTACCGTGAACATCGAAGTTACGACTTTGGAATGCGCGGAATTCCATCGTAACATGACGTCATTTCAAGACGTCAGCATTTGTCGCACGTGAGCATGTATGTTTCAGTTGTTGCATAGTTCGTCGTGTGTTGCACGATAGTCGGCGACCAAAACGCTATTTTGACACAATTTAAAGGAATCAATCCAAATTTATTATTTGACTAAGAAATATTTAAAACATGAAACGATCTGGCGGCAAAATGTGCTCTTAAAGCAAAAGGTTATGCTCATTTCTCGCGAGGTTATCGAACGAGCGAGATAAGAGACGAACAGACAGAAGTGTTGACGGAAGTGCGGACACCGTTTTCTAGGCCTCAGTATGTACTTCCATTGACAATGGCATTGTTGACATCCTATACCGTAAATGCTCGCTACGCTGAGCCGGCCTTCGGCCGACTCACTACGCGAGCTATTAGAGTCGGGGATAACCCTTATACCCTACAATGTTATTTTTCAATCTTCCCAAATTTCTCCGTCGGTGTCAAAGTTACCTCATATCTGACTGCACTAGGATGACTAATATGATCTAGCAATGCGTGCCGCTAACTTCGTGTGTCGGTAAAATCACTTTTAACGGAATGGTAGTCCAAAGATTTCTTGAGAAGATTTGTTTATCAAATGGTCACCACCATCTTGCCGAGTTTGCGAGAGGTCAGAGCGAGATTTAATCAAAGAGCGACTTCTATTTGTAATTCGGCACATGCCGCCTATTGTTTATGAAAATGGTCTTGGGCCTGCTGTATGTGCCGAATTACAAATAGAAGTCGCTCTTTGATTAAATCTCGCTCTGACCTCTCGCAAACTCGGCAAGATGGTGGTGACCATTTGATAAACAAATCTTCTCAAGAAATCTTTGGACTACCATTCCGTTAAAAGTGATTTTACCGACACACGAAGTTAGCGGCACGCATTGCTAGATCATATTAGTCATCCTAGTGCAGTCAGATATGAGGTAACTTTGACACCGACGGAGAAATTTGGGAAGATTGAAAAATAACATTGTAGGGTATACGGGTTATCCCCGACTCTAATACCAATAACGTCAGTACATAAAATGAGTATTAGAGTCGGCCCCGGCTAAACCAAAACCAGTCAACATGTTGAAATTTGAGTTTTGATTAAGATGTCTTATCAAGATTCAGTTTTATCTGTACAGCTTTTAGGCAGGTTTGCAAATCTATGCATCACAGTCTTAGCCAGCATAGCCGTGGCCGACTCTAATACTCATTTTATATATTGACGTTATTGGTATTAGAGTCGGGGATAACCCGTATACCCTACAATGTTATTTTTCAATCTTCCCAAATTTCTCCGTCGGTGTCAAAGTTACCTCATACCTGACTGCACTAGGATGACTAATATGAGCTAGCGATGTGTGCCGCTAACTTCGTGTGTCGGTAAAATCACTTTTAACGGAATGGTAGTCCAAAGATTTCTTGAGAAGATTTGTTTATCAAATGGTCACCACCATCTTGCCGAGTTTGCGAGAGGTCAGAGCGAGATTTAATCAAAGAGCGACTTCTATTTGTAATTCGGCACATGCCGCCTATTGTTTATGAAAATGGTCTTGGGCCTGTCGCATGTGCCGAATTACAAATAGAAGTCGCTCTTTGTTTTGTTTTGTTTTGTTTTGTTTTGTCATCTGACAACGCGAGAATTAGCGGCCATTTTGCGGATTAGGAGGCCTTCTTCCATGTACCTCCATAAAAAGTTAAGATTTTTCCAAAAAGGAGGAGGTGAGTAAAATAAAATATTGTCTTGAATGATAAATAAACACTGGTCTACAAATACAAGTAAGTTTTATTTCATTCAAATGTGTCAGTGCAAAATCACGTATCAGGTTCCAAAAATTTCAACGTGAGGACCCTTGCCCCCACGGCAGACGGTACGGACAGCCTAAGGGGGCAAGTCTCCTGGTCTACCCAATTTCTGAACTTGTTAAGAGTAATTTCTTAAAATGTTAATTTCAAGCCTATAACTGATTTTTTCTACCCCCAATGTAATTCCCACAACATTGTTATGATTGTATAAGAATAGCTTTATTTCAATGAGTAAATAATAGTGCTCGGACGATAAATCGAAATATTGTCTTATTGATCGTTGCGCCACGATAGTAGCGCTATCGATAACCCAAAGAATTATCGATAATGCATGATAATTCTAGTCCAAAAAAAAGCACATGTAATGCTACGAAATTATAAAAAAAAGAAACCTAACTACTCACCACAACGCCACTTCTATTAGTTTGATATACCGGCGGTCCTTTCCGTTAAATAAACTGCCATTTTTGACTGTGAAATCACGTTGATAATCCCGCCACAAATGTGATTTTGGTCAATTTCAAAATGGCGGAGGTTGTTTACCGGAAAGCATCGCGGGTATAACGATCTATCAGGAGGGCTCGATCAAGCACATGTTAGCATCTAAGCCATAATATTTTTTTATTCGTAGCACATCATGCCTTATATTGCTAGAAAGCTGGTTATTTCTAGTTTCAGAATATCTTTGTTTTGTTTGTTTGTGTCCGCAAATAAAAAAGTTATGGTTGTTTGAGTTAATGGTGTCCAGGTTTTATTAAAATGAGACATCGGCATTCATTTTAGCTATCTGATTCACTAACACCATACTTTCCTTTGAATGATAAAATCAACTCAAATTTAGATTTAAACTAGGTTTTTGGAGGTCCTCCTCTAATCACTTGACAAAAAATTGTATTTGGAAACTTGAAAAGTGTTTTTTGCAGAAGTTGAAAATTGGGATACTTGTGACTCTGTCACACAAAAAACATGTTTTTTAAATTTTTCTCATATAGAAAATTGGACTAAAATGCTCAAAACTCAATAAAAACTGGTAAATTGGATGTGATGAATGATGAAATAGCTACTTTGGAAAAAAATCATTATTATGGTAGCTTTTGAACTAGGTAAAAATCAGTGACTCCGTCACAGCTTACCGTAATTTCGCGTGTATAAGACACACTTTTTTACAAGAATTTTTACACTCAAATCGGGGGTGCGTCTTATACACAAAGCTAGAGATATAGGGTGTTTTACATCGAGTTACCAGGCCACTCGGAGATCGCCAATTACAACTATAATGCGGCCAAGACAATGCCGATCGATGTTTGCCTCGTCATTGATGAATTGTAATTACCGAACCACCCTCCGCTAGAATTTATTGATTACAATCCATGTGACATGCCTAGGACAATGGTTAGTGAGTACCGACACAGGGTGATACGCATTGATGTCAAGCTGATGTCACATTTCACTCATCTCAATATGCGTTTTACTGGCTTTCTAGCGTTATTCATGAGGAGTTTTCCTACAATAATTCCGAAAAGGGGGTGCGCACTATACACCAAGCTAAGGTCTATACATCATTTTAAAGGCCTGGAGAAGGGGTGCGTCTTATATACAGGTGCGTCTTATACACGCGAAATTACGGTATGTCATGCAGAATATTAGGAAGAATAAATGAGGGAAACATCAACCTCTGCAATAAGGCTTCTAATGGTTTGATGATAACAATTTTAAGTTACTAAGGCCACTCCAATTGAATTACTTGTCTTACAAGCTTTTTTTGGAAAAAAGAATCCTGTCAGACTCCAAAAAAAAAGAAAAAAAAGTCATCTTTGGTGTCTTACGGACGAAAGTGGTTTTGAAATTTTCTGTCAGACTCCAAAAAAAAAAAAGTGCAAGTTTTAAGAATATTCATTGTAAGGGTGATTCAATCAACTACAGGAAGCTATCATTGCTGTAGTAGAGCCTCAGACTTGAGGAGGTATACCTCCCACCCTTCAGGTTACAGGGATTAATTGATTGATTGATTTTATTTAGTTGAGAATAGGCTGGTAGAAACATATTACTACCAGTCCTAGTCGGCAGACTCTAAAAAAAATTTAAAAAAATAAAAAACCCACACTTTTCAACTTTTTTTTTTATTCCAAAATGGCTTGTTTCCTACCTCCTGAGCACGTAAGACAAGTAAATAAATTGGAGTGGCCTAAGATGTTATTAACTAGTATAGAGATCATTACTTTGACTCAAAAATGGTCTTCTTAGTGGGAACAAGTGTTTCTAGGTACTGATGTACTCTTGATGTATACATCACTTCATACCTGAGATATAGCTGTCATGACGATGTGATCTGAGTGAAGTAGTTACTTTTTCATAGCTTATTTAGCAAGTAGGATGAGATATGGTATCAATTTATTTCTTCATATATATATACATCTCTCTTCTGTGTTAGTAGCTCTGGAAATGACCTTTCTCTGAGGTCTGTACCTAGGGCTGCATACCGCTAAGGGTGAAGCGGTACGGTACCATAACCGGTACCATCAAAACGATACGGTATTTTATCGGTACTGCTATCGGTATGTTGAAGTTGAACTGTGCTAAGTACACACTTAGCACAGTCCCTGATATAAATCTAAAATGAATTGATTGTCTCAATTTGTCTGTTAGGTATTTTACTTACATCATGGGTAAACTGAAAAGTAGTACTTACGAACTTGTTGACTTGAGTAGATCCACATATTCTTGCTTGAAGATACGTTATAGCAGCGAAGCTACATGTGGTACCATCGCCGCTGCCATTAGTGTTGTGAATTGTGATTCTTATCGCTACCGCGTAGTGGCGCTGTATATCGCTACAGCAGCGGGACTATGCGGTAACAAAAAGAATCACAACACTAATGGCTTCGGCGATAGCGGCGATGGTACAACTTCACCGCTATATCGTACCTTCCAAGTTGACAAGTTCGGCAGGTGTAAGTACAAACTTCCTACTGAATTATTTTGTTGTATTGGGGTTTTGACAGTTGTTTGAGTTTGCAAAATACCGATAAGCATACCGTTAAAAAATGAAACGAGTATGCACCGGTATGCACCGGTATTTTGCCAGACGGTATTCTTAACGGTGCTGGTACCGGGTACCGGTGTACAGCCCTATCTGTACCACACCATAGCATTAAGATGACAGTTCCAATAGACAGGAGACTTGCCCTATGCATTTTCAAGATGATAGTGCTCAGTAAATAAGCCTATTTCTCAATTGTATATACATATACAGTACCATAGCTTCAATAGATTTTTTAGAGCTGCACTCACGGAGGGAGATCAACTCATGAGCTCACCACCCGTTTGACTCATGAGCTCACGGACGTTCCAATTTTCCAAAGAAATACTTATTGTCCAGCCCAGCTATTAAGAAATAAATATTTATTGGCGGTGATTTATTAACATGGCCATGTTTATTTAATTTCAAAACGTGCTGACGAGGTACAAAGGTCAGTATAACACTCAACACCGCTTGAATGTATACATTGGAGATTGTAAAGAAGACATGACAGGGTTAAGCAGTTATCTATGTTAATAATGTGTGTTAGGTGCTCTGTGTTACGCTTGTGTTCCCAAAATAGACAAGCTCACGATTTGAACATTTCAGCTCGAGCTCGGCGAGTTTTCCCCAGGGCTCGAGCCACTCGAGTTCGTGAGTGGTAAGTGCAGCTCTAAGATTTTTCCTTGAAAAGTGTTGTCTGGAACTACAAAACATTCGAAAATCACTGAAAGAAAGCTGTTGGTTTTGTATTAATGGCTATAACATTTTTTTTCTTAAATTTTTCAGAAATAAAAGTACATGTAAATATCCAAAAGTTGGCAAATCATTTTAGTTGTCACAAGTATGAATAGCTTGAGAAAAGATGCTAATCCAAAACTCTTAGTAGTTATGTATTTCCTTGCATTGCCTTAAGCCCTGGTCACATTAGGCATCCATCCGCCGTGCAGGCTGTTTGCGGGCAGTTAACGGCCGAAAACCTTGGCGATCGCAGGATCACCTTGCGGGTGCCTCAAGGAGTTGGCCTCAACCGTAGAGGTCGTGTGGTCAAAAATCAGTGGTTGTGGGCCGTAGAGAGGTTTGCGAACATGTTCGCAAATCAGTCTACGGTCCACGTCTGCCGTACGGACATTTGTTGACTTAGCGTCTGACGCACGGCCCTCGCACTGATCCTTGAGAGTGCCTTACGGCACTCTTTAAAGAAAATAGATGTTAATTTTATTCCATAAGGACCGTGAGGCCACAGTAAGGCCTCTTCAAGGTGGCCATGCATCCTCCGCCCAAAGGGGATAGAGCATTAGGGCCGTTCTATATATATATATATATATTAAAGCACCCTTTTAAGTTTGGCTGACTTATGTTCGGCGTGTTCAAGGCAGCGCAAATAGGGGGAATTAAACAATTTAAAATTCGACCCCTCCCCCCGCTGGGGCCTCCGATCCAAGCACTCGAGTCCAAAAATTGATCGCTCGGAAATTACGAGCTGATGACATTTTGATAGCAACACATGCCTCCGATGCATGTGTCGCCTAGTGATGGCCAAAACGTCCAAATTTGCACCAGATTTCCAGAAATAAAATGCTTTTTCTTAAGTCTCCGTGTCAGATGCGTATTACGCCATTTTCTGGTGCACCGATTCTCAATGCCGCGGGACACCGTATGTGTGTCTGGCATGTGCCGGCATATGCCGCGGCGCAATTATGCTTTAAATCGTCCGACTTAAGATCTCGTCAATGTGGCCGTAAAACTAGATATTGACTCAAGTTTTGGTGGCTAGATTTGCCGAGTGCTCGAGTTCATGTTTATGGGCCGAGTCCCAGCACTACCTGTTTAATTGCAATCCCCTGGTCTGGGCTGTCTGGCTTCTGACCAGTAAGGCCTAAAAAAAAAAAAAGATGTTTGGTTCCTATTACCCTACCCTACCTAGTTTTTGTCCCCTACCCTAAAGTTTATTTTGCCAATCCTACTGAAAAATGAATTGTTCCCACCCAAAAAATTGCCTCGCCGTCCTTAATACCAATTCTCCAACCATTAAATTATAAATTTCTGGATGAACAGAAGCAGGGGCCTACAATTAATGCATATAGAGTCAATTACAATAAGGCAAACCTTTATCAAAGCCATCCAACTCCAGGGAATCGTGCAAGTTAAAGAATAAAAAAAATAAAAATAAATCCCTACCTACCCTACCTATATTTTTTTAGGACGTAATAGGAACCAAACACTTTTTTTTTTGGCCTAAGTACATCCCTGTCTGGAGCCTCAGCTATAAGTACAGGATATCAACCCAATAAACACATGCCACACTGCTTTTGTTTCTCAGTTATGTATTTAAGGAAGTGAGAAGATGTAAGGGGTAGTGGTGGGTCGATTAATCGCAAACTCGATTGCTCGGCTCGCTTTGGGCCGAGTTCCGATCAATCGAGCTTGCCTTCCATCGCTCGATCTTTGCCGAGCGATAATAAAAATAAACACAACCAGATGGCCGCCGTCTTGAAACGTACGTGCGATTGGCAGGATACACTGTTTCTCACTTCTGGAGTGAATTACAGTGTATAATCTAACAGAACGAGCGGAATCGGTAAGTTACAAAGTTTATACGATTCTGTTTCATTGTATGCATTACATAGATACTTTACTTCAGGTTCAAATTGATGCGTAGATAGTCTTCCAATCCGTGGTATTCACTTTCAGTTTCGTATGTTCCATAATTCACATACATTTTGCGAACTCGCACATTGATTTCTATCCTTGTTTCAGCTTTAATTTTCATTGTTTTTAATGATTATTACCACGGATTGCAAGTTCAGAATGTTTTATGTTTTATAAATGCGCAGTATTGCCGTGATGAGTAGCTTGCCGTGATGAGTTTGCTATCCGTTGTCATGGCTACTTTTCTAATTTTCCGCGTCCTCGCACATACCTTTCTATTCTTGTAAGGGCTTGTTTATTCGTTATAATTCTTAATTAGTATCACAGATTGTTAGTCCGAATTGTCTTGTCATTAGCAACATTGATTTGGGGCGGTAAAATTGTATTTTTCTTCGAGTTTTGGGGGGCTATAAAACTAGTGGAAATTTAGCGTAGTAAACTACTAAATAATCGATTATAATCGATCAATGGCTCGTCGAAATTGACGATTAATCGAGCCCGAAATTTTTAACGATTCCCAACACTAGTAAGGGGGCTATGAGTAGATATCAAACCTCTCACCCTCTGTCAATGTTACTCACTCAAGACGGAAAGAATTTCTATGGCAAAATACCTAAACTGTTCAGAGAATATACTATCTGTATTGTTGTGTTTTTCAAAATGTGTTCCAAAGAAATTGATAATTAATGGCAAATTAGAAGAAAACCCATCATTTGCACTATCAGTGTGACTCCATCACAGTGAGCAGATGTGACTCCGTCACAAGACTTTGTCTGACATTTTGCTCAATAAAATCATTATTGGAGATCATTTTTACTAAATATTTAGTTTTCTCATAGAAAACAATATTTCAAAACATACCATCTAATAAAACTTTGAAAATTCTGAAAAGAACAGCATGTTATGGGGTTTTGAATTAAAGCGCTAAAATCAGGTGCTAATTTCCTGTGCCTCCGTCACAGGCAACAAATTTCCACTTTTTGGCATTAAAAACATTTTAAGTAAAATTATCTCTTCGATAATCTATCGTCATCTGGGACGATATATCGATAAAAAAAAATTGGCCAAGTCCGAGCACTAGTAAATACATGTTTATGGTCTCCCTTGAAAAAGAAGATGCCCCAAAATTTAAGAATTGCTGGTCTTTGGGCACCGAGTTTCTAAATCTTGCTTAAGACACTGCATCACAGTCTTAGCCAGCAGGGCTTCTGTGTGTCAGTTGAATACCCAAACCCTCAAAAATCAGCCCTCAGGACACCTACATTTTTGTGAGTATTTCTTTATTTTCTTAAAATGTCAATTTCGAAAATATAATTGAAGTTTTTTCCACCAATATAATCCTCATGACTTGTATAAGGATATGACTTATTTCAGTAAGCAAACCCATTTTTATAGAACTTTACAATCCCAGTATATTGTGATCTCCCTTGAAAAATAGGACGCCCCAAAGTTTTACAATTGCTTATTTTGGGCACCCAGTTTCTAAATCCTGGCTAAATTAGTCTAGTCAGGAAAGGGGGGTTCTGTGCACCCTCGGAAATCAATTTCTAATTGGCGGTATTATATGGGAAAAAATGCGTAGAAAACGATTTGCTATGTTAAAAAGTTGTAAAAATGTCCCACGTGCCATTTTTATGCAAATTAAGACGCCATTATGCAAAAATCTGTATTTGTCATATCTTTGCCAATTCTGCAGATAACTGAAGAATAATGGCCTCTAGACCCATATTTTGAGGGTCAAAAATAATTATGAGAACTATCTTAATGTGGCTGCATGCATCGTTTGCATGTGAATATGCAAATTAGTGCCGACATGCTAAATATAGTGCAATTTTTTAAAAACTTTTGACAAACTTTAAATATTTTGGGGTCAAATTCATACAAAAGCACCCCATATTATATATGTAAATTACAAACAATCTATTTTCCGCTAAATGTAGCAAAAAAATAAGTTCAATAGGACGCCCGAGCATGATTTTATGAGACTTTCTTTTCCCCTACCCCTATGTGGAAAAAAATGGCTGAAAAATAAGTGAAAATATTTTAGAATATTATCAAAAATCCGAAGTCGTTTTGAAATGCATTTTTGTTATCAGAAATGATTTTAACATGATAAAAGTAACTGGTGGGCTGGCAAAAATATTTGCCCAGTTGTCCGGGACAACCAGATTTTAGTAAAAATGGCTAAAAAATACGTGAAAATATTTTAGAATATTATCAAAAATCCGAAATCGTTTTCATATGCACTTTGTTATTAAAAATGATTTGAACATGATTATGATTAAAATAACTAGTGGGCTGTCCAAAATGTTTGCCCAGTTGTCCGGGACAACCAAACTTTGAAAGAAATGACCAAAAAATAGGTGAAAATGTTTTAAAATATCATCAAAAATCCAAAATTGTTTTAAATGCATCTTTGTTATCAGAAATGATTTGAACATGATAAAGATATATGGAGGGCTGTCAAAAATGACTGCCCATTTGTCAAGGACACCCAAATTTAAACAGAAAGTGCACCAAATCCAGTTTTTGAGTAGAACCTCTATTACAAATCAAAGTCTGACAGCAGATATAGTATTTTTACCTCTCATATAATAGTGAAGTTATTCCATAGTTGAAAATAGTCTTAGCCACCTTTGTTTAGAATCTAATTCAGCAGGCAAAATGTCAGTGCATGTATTTTTATCAAGATTTATGTACTTGGCAATTCTAATGGAATCTTATGACATGATTTCAATACAATTTATCACTGAAAATATATAAAAAATATTACCAAAAATCCAAAATCGTTTTTTAATGTATCTTTATTATCAGAAATGATTTGAACATGATAAAAATAACTGGTGGGCTGTAAAAATGATTGCCCAAATATCCGGGACAACCAAATTTCAACAGAAAGTGCACCGAATCCAGTTTTTGATTAGAACTTATTTAACATGGTTTACAAAGTTACAAACATGCTTGCCCAAAAGCCGGAAAGGGTTTTGACTCTTTCCTTCTAATTGAATTTAACCAAAACATGGTCATTTCAAACCCGCCGTTTTGGGTATCAAATGGTAAGGGATTGGTTCTAATTTGGCATGTTTATGGCTAAAAGTATTACAAATATAGAGAAAGGGCATCATATCATGGCTAATGGTGTTATAAGCTAGATTGCCCAATAGTCATAGACCACCAAATATTACTATACTTTGCTCATTTTTGCTCAAGTTCATTTTGATTTATATTGAGATGCCAGTTTTTCCAATATTAGACCTCCCTTGCCTTAATATGTTATTTCTGGTACTTTATTAGATTGTTCTTCCTTAATGCTTTGGGTCATTTAAACCGGTTTAGTATACGAAGAGCACTCAAACCAGATAAGCTTATTAAAAAATTCACTCTATGTTTCCCCAACTTTCCTCGACTGACATTAAAGTGGGCCTCTGTACCCCTTCCGATCTAATTCCAGCTATCTGTGGTGATTAAACACCAAATAGGCTTTCATTCACGCCCACCTCAACATGTAGCAAAAATATTGTCTTCTACCCCCTCTGTTGGTCTCAGCAACTGTAGAATGTCTCTCTGTATCTCATCCTGGCTGCTACCCTGAATACTTACTGAGAACTTATCTTTGCTATTGTCCCGATACCTCAATAGGATGGGACCTACCTGCAACCTATCCATCCTATTATCCATAACATGAATAGGCTCAGACGGCCAATATTCTATCCCATTTATTACCCTTTATAGAATCTTATATATTGCCTACAGCACAATTCACTAATTGAAGCTATTCATTAATGAATGGCCAACAATAAAATCACATCTCATTCTATAATATGTTTTATGGGGAAGTCAAGGTTAGGTTTTGTTGTATCAGAGAGATTTGCAGCATGGTCCATATTTAAAGTTATTGTGACTGTGGGTAGATCGAAGGTGGCCAAGATTACCAACTGATTATTTTGTAAAATAATCATGGCGGTCCATATTTCTAGAGTGGTCAATATTTCTGAGAATTTACGGTAGCCCTTAAGGCTGAGTACCTGTGTTGCGATTAACCTGGCCAAATAACCTGAGTATCTGAATCTGAGATGGAATTCATGTACTGTAGATCTATATAATTTGCCATGTCCAAAATTTGCTGATCTAGCTTTTTCAAAAATTTACCGAATCTTAATATACCCCATATTTGCACCCCTTTTGACAAGAAAATGTAAACTTTCAAGTGAACCCTACAGATTCAAACGTATGCTGTGCCAAACAGCTGGTAAGTTTTTAATTGTACCTTTAGCAATCAAATATCTGATATACTTATTTATCTATATGCGAAGTTACATTTTTAGAGACCAATGATTTATTATTCTATGTACGAGTAACCAAGAATTACGGGATAACCTTACAATACGCTACATGACAGCCTGACCATTCCCCCCAAGTTGGCTACTCTTGGAATAAAATACATAAATTGATACCAAGCGAAAAAGTAGGGTGTTCGATATGAACACCCAACCCTTTTTTTACATGTTTTCCTTCATCCCGTCAGGTTTAACATCCTAAAATAAGAGAAAAATATTACATAACTCTTGGTAAAACTACACAGACTGATATTTTGCCTGATTGATTAGGCTCTAGCAAAAAGAGAATTTGCCTAAACCAATGGATATTAAGGCTGCTTTCAACTACAGAATTCCTCTCTCATATGAGTGGTTCAAAATACCATACTTGCAGTCAGACTTTTATTTGAAATAGAAGTTCCACTCAAAAACTGGATTTGGTGCACTTTCTGTTTAAATTTGGTTGTCCTGGACAACTGGGCAATCATTTTTGACAGCCCTCCATATATCTTGATCATGTTCAAATCATTTCTGTTAACAAAGATGCATTTAATACAATTTTGGATTTTTGATGATATTTAAAACATTTTCACCTATCTTTTGGCCATTTTTTCCAAAATTTGGTTGTCCCAGACAACTGAGCAAACATTTTGGACAGCCCACCAGTTATTTTAATCATGTTCAAATCATTTCTAATAACAAAGATGCATATAAAAACGATTTCGGATTTTTGATAATATTCTAAAATATTTACTTATTTTTTGGCCATTTTTTCCAAAATCTGGTTGTCCCGGACAACTGGGCAAATATTTTTGACAGCCCACCAGTTACTTTTATCATGTTAAAATCGTTTCTGATAACAAAAATGCATTTAAAAACGACTTCGGATTTTTGATAATATTCTGAAATATTTTCACTTATTTTTCAGCCATTTTTTCCACATAGGGGTAGGGGAAAAGAAAGCCTCATAAAATCATGCTCGGGCGTTCTATTGAGCTTATTTTTGTTACATTTAGCAGAAAATAGATTGCTTGTAATTCTCATATATAATACGGGGTGCTTTTGTATGAATTTGACCCCAAAAAACTTGTCAAAAAAAAGTTTGTCAAAAGTTTTGAAAAATTGCAAAATAATTGGACTATATTTAGCATGTTCGCACTAATTTGCATGTTCACATGCAAACGATGCATGCAGCCATGTTAAGATAGTTCTCATGATTATTTTTAACCCTCAAAATATGGGTCTAGAGGCCATTATTCTTCAGTTATCTGCATAATGGCATCTTGATTTGCATAAAAATGGCACGTGGGACATTTTTACAACTTTTTAACATAGCAAATCGTTTTCTACGCATTTTTCCCCATATAAAACCGCCAATTAGAAATTGATTTCCGAGGATGCACAGAACCCCCCTTTCCTGACTAGACTAAATGTACGCTTGCCCTGCATGCATGTAATGTAATGAGGGGCACCCCAAATGGTACACCTAAGAAAGATGCACTGAAACAATACCATACACAATACGTCTTATAGTTGTATTAAATGTAATATCAGCTCACAGGTAAAGTTCTGTCAAGCCAACCTAGACACGGTGGTAGTCTATCCAGGCCAACATTTTGGTGGAATTCAATAGTCCCAGGCCACTGGGCCTCCAGCCCTCCGCCCTCCAAGTTGATAAAGCTCCAGCAGGTTGAACCCCAATAGCAGTCTATCCTGATCTTCTGACTGTGTTAAAATCACACACTGGCAGTGATTTACCACATTTATTATAGCAAAAACTGCATTCATTGACCTTCAGCCTCCTAGATTACCTTCTGAATAGGGCTGAACTGAACTAAAACAATTGATATGTATCCAGCTAAGACTAATGTATATTAGAGAATACCTACAAACCTTTTCAGTAGTCATATTGTTATTCAAAACTCGGGATTCCTAGCCTAAAACTGGATTTTTAGCAAATTTAGTAAAATTTGGTTGTCCCAGGCAACTGGGCAATCAATTTTTTCAGCCCAATCAGTCTTTGTCATGCTCAAACTATTTCTGGGCATGGGCTAAATGAACATTTCAGATTTAAAAAAAATATTTTTTAGCATTTTTAGCTATTTTTCAGCTATTTTTTCAAGATAGGGGTAGGGGAAAAGAAAGTCCCATAACATCACGCACGAACCACCAATGGAGCTCATTGTTGTTTTATTGAGCAGATAAGAGGTTGCTTGTAATTTAGGTATATAATATAGGGTGCTTTTGTACTCATTTGATTACTAAAAACTTAAAAGTTTGTGAAAACTTTCAAAAGAAAATAGCAAAAATGGCATTTTTTAAGACGTTTTTTAAATTTCTTTCCAAAGATAGGAACATGGTCTTAGCCAGCAGGGCATCTGGGTGCCTTTTTGGACACCCAAACCCTCAAAAAGAACCCATCAGGACACCCAAATCTTTTTGTGTGGAATTTCTAAAAATCTCAATCTCAAGCTTATAATTGATTTTTTTCATCTTATAATACCCATGACATTGTTTAATGATATAATGCCTTATTTTGATGAATTTATACATGTTTATGGTTGAAATATGAGTACATTGAGATCCCCCTTCAAAATTTGGATGCCCAAAAATTTTACAACTGCCAATTTTAGGCACCCAGTTACTAAATCCTGGCTAAGACACTGGATAGGAATACGACTTGCTTCTGGAAGATATTTGGTAATTGTACCTGTTGATCAGTTGACCAGCATAGCAATATATACTATGTGTGTAAACAGGAATACAACTTTTATTGATATTCTATATATGTTTTGTTGATATTTTTTCCATTTTGTCAACGTTATGTTACATAATTTTATGCGTTTACAGAAAAATCTGGCCACGCCAGAATTCCACAACATGTTTTTTTTTAATGAAGAGATTATAAGCTTTAAAATGAGGTATGTTGTGGCTGTATGGGCCCATGGTCTTAGCCAATATTTGGAAACAGGGTGTCCAAATAGAGGTTTCATAGGCTTTTGCGTGTCCAAAGTGTGGTACAAAGTACATACTGCTAATAAAATAAACCCTCTATATTTACAGATTTTGCTTTTTTTAGGCCAGTAACTGCTTTGTGTGTCTTATAAAAGTGACACTACAGCTTCTACATCTTCTATCTTCTAAGAAAAGTCATCATCAGCAAATCCTGACATAAACTTTTGGGTGTCCAAACTGTCAAAAAACAGTGTTCTGGGTGTCCAAATGACACGCTGGACGCATCTATATATAGGTGCCTAAGCCCCTGTGTATGGCTCTATGGGACATTAAATTTCCAGAAATGGGCCTCTGGCCGCTCGCCTGTAACAAATTTCTGTCAAATTGTACACTTGAAGATGGCTGACAAACATAGCCTTCTCCAATATGATAGCCATTTGACTAAAAAATATAATAGTCTCACAATACTCAACACTTTTTAATAAGGCCACTCCAATTTAGTTACTTTTCTTACGAGCTCCGGAGGCAGGAAATGAGCCATTTTGGAATAAAAAAAAGTTGAAAAGTGTGGGGTTTTTTTTTTTAAATTTTTTTTTAGAGTCTGCCGATTAGGACTGGTAGTAATATGTTTCTACCAGCCTATTCTCAACTAAATAAAATCAATCAATCAATTAATCCCTGTAACCTGAAGGGTGGGAGACATGCATCCTCAAATCTGAGGCTCTACTACAGCATTGATAAATGCCTCTAGTTGATTGAATCACCCTTACAATGAATATTCTTAAAACTTGCACTTTTCTTCTTTTTTTTTTTTAATCTGACAGAACATTTCTAAACCACTTTCATCCGTAAGACACCAAAGTTGACTTTTTTTCTTTTTTTGGGGGGAGTCTGACAGAATTTTTTTTCCAAAGAAAGCTTGTAAGACAAGTAATTAAATTGGAGTGGCCTAATTTGTTGTAAAAGAATTAATTGCAGGTATCAGGAATGGGTTTCTTCCAGAAGAAATCTATTTATTCCTGGATGGTGGAAGAAACCTACTTTCTGTTGCACACCTAAGGACAGGAGTAGGTAGGCACGTCATTTAGCGCTTTAAGTGCCGCCATCAACAAAGGAACCCTTCATATTGTTGTGATCTATTGATCCAGCAAAAAATTTATCGCTCCTACAAATTTTTCTTTAACATAACAAAAACAAACATTGCATAGAATTCACTGACAACATTTATTTGAATTTAGCTTAGGCCTAAAAAAAAAGATGTTTGGTTCCTATTACCGTACCCTACCTAGTTTTTGTCCCCTACCCTAAAGTTTTTTTGCCAATCCTACTGAACAATGCATTGTTCCTACCCAAAAAATTGCCTCGCCGTCCTAAATACCAATTCTCCAACCATTGAATTATAAATTTCTGGATGAACAGAAGCAGGGGCCTACAATTGATGCATATAAAGACAATTACAACAAGGCAAACCTTTATCAAAGCCATCCAACTCCAGGGAATCGTGCAAGTTAAAGAATAAAAAAAATAAGATAATAAAAAAATCCCTACCTACCCTACCTATATTTTTTAGGACGTAATAGGAACCAAACATTTTTTTTTTGGCCTTATCTTCATTTACCTCAAAAACATTGGAGGACATTCTTGAAGGGAATTTTTTTAACGAGAATGTCCCCAAATGTTTCCTGGCCCTATAGGACCAGTTGCTGTCTTTTTTACTGGCCCGTAGTAGTGCTGGAACCCGGCCAAAAAAACGAACTCGAGCGCTCGGTAAATCTAGTGACCAAAACTCAAGTCCATATCGAGTTTTCCAGCCACAATGACATAATCTTAAGGCGAATGATTTTAAACAACATTGCACATTTGCATGCGCCGGCACATGCCAGGCACACATGTAGTGTACCACGGCAATTGAGAATCGGTACACTGAAACATCTAATGATACGCAACTGACACAGAGACTTAAGAAAACACAAGTTTTATGGCAGGAAATCTGGAAATTGGGAAGTTTTGGCCATCGCTAGGCCACACATGCATCGGACGCATGTGTTGCTATAAAAATGTTGTCTGCTCGGAATTTCCGAGCGATCAATTTTTCAACTTGAGCGCTTGGATCGGAAGCCCCAACGACCGAAAGCTCGAGCTTATTAGTGCTCGTCCCACTACTACTGGCCCGGCACCGTGTACTGTTTTAGATTTTTTACTGACCTGGGGCCAGCGATCCACTGTTACCGTTGAGCCCTGCATACCACATCAGTCTTAACTCTATAGCAAAAATGAGTAACTTGGAAGAACCCTATTATTTTTCAATGCCTGTCGCAAACTACAAAGTTGTTGCTTTCGTGTAAAAAAACCCTTTCAAATAGTTTTTGCCTTTTACCCTAATCAGTGGTCAAAGCTAATAAAATTTCCGAGCGATCAAATTGATGGGGCCTCTGAGAGAAGCATTGATATAGTTTTTTTGTTTCAAAGATCTGCTTCAAGTAATTTTACACAATCCCAACAATCACTCTGTTATATTGTATTAACTCTATAGCAAAAATGAGTAACTTTGAAGACCCCTATTATTTTTCAATATAGAGAGAACAAATTTCCAGGTCATGATCCTATCAGGAAATAAAAAAATCTCTGGACTAATTTTTTTTACAATTCCATATAGTTGAAATAAAAAGTGTCCAGAATCAACTGTTCCTCATTGTTTCTCTATAACATATCCTTGGTACAAAGACCTCAAGGTTTCATCCCATCCAATGGATCTGAAAATGTTCCCGCAAATGACTTTAAAATGGTTCTCACATAAAGCAGACATTTCTTGATTTGTAAATAATAACCACTTGAAAAAATACATTTTTCAGAGTTTAGTGAAATTGTCTTATGGTGAACATGGATAAATAGAGTCAAAAGACATTTAAATAAAATGTAATAGACATTAGTGTGTTTTGAAAATGGATATTTCTAATTGTTATATATGCAAAACTTGAAATCAATATTTTCAATAGAAATGGAAAGCTTTAGTATTTTAAGCTGTCCCATATTTACTTCCAGTGGCAAAGAGTTGGAAACTTGGCTGGCACACACAATCTGTCAATGGACATGCACTTTTGGGGAGTAGCCCTCTTGAGGGCAAAAACATATTTGATATTTAATAAAATAAAACAGAATTTGGGTGTGGGAATCAAAAGTTTATGGGGTGAATGTAATGGCTATGTTCCTAATAACTATCAACAAACAGCATTAAGGTTTACAGCTGAGCTGTTGATAGTATGGGATTACCCAGAATTCATTCAAATTCATTCTATTATTACAGAATTCTAAGATAATGCCAACATTCAAGTTAGGTGCAAATAAATGCATAAATTGAATAAAGATATACATTTTAAGAATTAAACAACCTTTTTTGCTGTTATAGATGATTTGCTATTTTATAATTGTCAACGATTTGTCAAGAGAAAGCATCATACACTGCATGAGTGTGCTGTTAGTGAAGCAGGTTGCATGGTTTCATATATAGGATATTTTCATTGAATATCCATTGATGGATTTATGCTGCTTTGTTGTAGGATTACTCAGATTCTGTACAGTTTATAGATATTTATACATTAGGTGCAAGAATGTTCCAGAATTGTTGCAAGGTAGTTGACTAATTGTCAAAGATGCCACAGTATTGTTGCAGGTTTGTTACAGGACTGTTGCCTATTGTTGCAGGTTTGTTTTATGATTGTTGCAGGATTTTTGCAAGGTTTTTGCTTATCAATTGTGGTTGGTTGATTACATAATTGTTGCATATGTGTCGCTATATTGTTGCCTTATTGTAAACGCTTGTTGCAGGATTGTTGCAAGATTGTTTCCTTATTATATATTGTTACATGTTGATTGTTTCAGTTTTGTTGCAATATTGTTTAGCTGTGGAAGTTATGTAACTGGATTGTTGCAGTATTGTTGCCACATTTTGGCAGATGTTGCACGTGTGCAATCCATTATCTTAAATTGATGGGGCCTCTGAGAGAAGCATTGATATAGTTTTTTTGTTTCAAAGATCTGCTTCAAGTAATTTTACACAATCCCAACAATCACTCTGTTATATTGTATAAGTATACTGGCTCAAGCAATGCACTTTAAATAAAACTTTTTTGTCTTAGGGGCATACTCATTTTTGGCCATTTCACACAGTGAGCAGCTTTTTGTGGCTGGTAGCCTCTCCCACTTGCATCATTGTCATCTCAGGACTGACCTAAGCGATTAGAGAGTGGTTGCTCAGCACAATCTATGACAAATTGCTGGCACCAATATAGGTACTTTCCAGAAAATGACCTAAACACTTTTTTTTAATTCAATGCAAGATATGAAGAATGTGAAGCACAAAATTGGTGTAAACATTTCTTTTTTGAGCAAGGCTCAGCTGTTCAAAAAGCTTATATTGAATATTGAACCTGTTCCCAATTTAGAATTAGCCCACACAAGGGTATAACATGCATTCTTAGTTTCTTACTAATGGCTCCCTGAAATAAAATTCAGTAGTACAATTAGGCCACCAGTTTAGTAGCCCTAACACCTAATTTTCAGAGATTTAGCAGCCGTGGGCTGCAGGGCTAACTTGTATGTCAAGCCCTGGTGAGTGAGACAAGTGGATATGCCTTGAACAGAACTAAATCAAGGCATATCCTTTGTGAAAATTGCGATTAACCCTTCTTTATTTTTCAGAGTTCTATTCCCTTTATTCTTTTTAGCTAAGCTATATCAAATCGTACGACCGCTTTATTTGATTCAAGACCCAATGTCGTCCTCAAACTTAGGTGCTATTATTCATGTGCAGTATGTGTGAGTTATCATACTGTAGCGTTGTTCTCTATTGTAGGTTGTGTGTGGGAAGGGCAGGCAAGATGATGATCAATGACCAGCTCATCCTCGAGGAGGATTATGACGAGGCCTATGAACCCACAGAGGAAGGTTAGTGATCAAGTTATACATAGAAAACTAGTCAGCTTCTACTTTTAACAATGAAGTGTTTAAGGTGATGGGAAAACCTGTTGAATTGTGATTCCTCATATGCTCTACTATATAGGCCCTCCCCATTATCCCTGTTAGATCATCAGTCAAGAGTTTGAATTCTCCCACTCTGAGGTGTGTTTTACAGTTAAGGATAAGTTGTCCTCAATTGGCTGTCTTCAATGGGGTTAAAGGTCAAACTAGTGTAATCGTCCAATCAGATCCCTCAATTTCAATCAAGAGGTCACTGCTGCTGGGTGAAAGGTAGACTTAACAATAGCGCGCGTGGATTTGAACAAGCGTCACACACGTGATCTGGCACCAGTTTCTAGCGTAAACAAACGGTGCACGTCACAACAAATGCATATTACCGTTGTTGAACTAGCGCACAGGCGACCTTTGGCTGACCTAGTTTAGCTAGCTAACTTCACGGTAAAGCGTGAAAATTTCTCCTTTTCATCGTGGGAGAAACAGGTTCTATCACTCGTGGATGGAAAGAGGAGGAATCTTGCACTCGTGAGTGATTCTGTGTCTTGGGTCTCGGCAAGCCTCGTCCCAAGACACAAAATCACTAACTCGTGCAAGATTCCTCCTCTTTCCATCAACTCGTGATGGAACCTCTATTTCTATTCATGGTTGGCTAGTGACAACTGGATCCTTGAAACTTTCAAAAATTACTTGAGTTTAAATCAAGGATTCACAAAACATTTATAGGACAGTTGTAAGGTATGGTACTGACTACATATCAACATTTCTCCGTCAGTTATTATTTCAAAACTTGCTTAAATTTAAAGAAAATATATACTGAATAATCAGGAATGAAAGGGTTAAAGATACCCGTGCCCCACTTGCAACACAGTCCTTACTTTTCTTATTTCATTAATAACAGTTTATTGCTTTCACTCTGCCCTTTTGCCGTGAAGTTGATTAAAAAAGCTAATTTTTATGGAAAATGTTAAGACAATTAGTAGGTAATTGTTGGAACATTGTTTCTATTGTTGATTACTTCCATTGTGAGAATCTCCACGTTTCTGTTCAGTTCTGTTCTAGTAATTCCCTCCTTTCGTATCAGGAGCGCCTCCTATAGGAGTAATAAAGTTCCAGTCTCTGGTCTAAAAGAATATTAAAACATATAAACACAATCTCAAAATTAATTTAGCATTAGAGATTCAGTGTTAGTAATGCATGCAGCTATCTCTAACAATTTCTCAAAATTTCTCTACAGCTGCCCTCAACATGCAAACATCTCCTTCTGTGCATTGCATAGCACATTCGTCGCGTTATTTTCTCCATCTCCTCTAGCACCTCATCCCCATTCACAAAGAATGACGGATCCAAAATCATCTTAGTAATGTCTCTTTCGTCCAAAACCATCCCATATCCATGTCCAGATAGACAAGCCTCTATCCTTGCCATATATGCCAGTCTACTATGGGTCAAGAAAGGGCATTCCAACAAAAAGTGTTCAGTAGTTTCTGGCGCCTCTCCACACAAAGTACATCTCTCTCTTCTACGTGCGCCTGAGTAGGCTTCTCCGGACAGAGGATAGCGTTTCACCATCAACCTCACTTTCACAGATGCCATGTAAATATCTGCACTAGTTCTGCAGAACCTCCAAACAGGATGAACCACTCCAACAGCACATACCTCAGGGTTCATGTATTCAAGTGTCTTTCTGTTTCTCATCTGTTCTCTAAGTTTAGATTCCCAATGTTCTGTGACTTTATCCTTGACCATCCTCTTCATCATTATTGCTTTTTTTATTGGGATCTTCCTTTAACAATGGCAGCAGTGTTGTTAGAGCATTGTTGGAAATGTGATTGTTGAGTTTCTTTATTATTGTGTGCTTAAACAATTTAACATTGTTTGACTAGAATACCCTCTATTGTTGAAAAACAGACATATTTTATTGCATTGTTCCTAAACCTTTGTTGCAATTGTCATGTTTGATTGGTTGACCTATGTGATTGTTCTGCCTGGCAGCCAGGTTGCTATGTTACAAACAGACAGGTTTTCAGCTGAGACAGTCTGTTCTCTCAAATGAGCAAGTAGTTAGACTATTTCTCACAAGAGGAAGCAAGTAATTTAAGTATTTCAAGTGAAGAATTTGTAAAGCAAGAAGAACTGATTACTCTGATCTAAGAATCTGTAGAGTACAACACAAGAAGTGCTGATAACTTCAATCAAGGGATCGCCTGAAATATGGCAGCCCCCCTCAGACTGGAGGCATCTCTGCCTCCCTCCCACCTACTGCCACCAGGGAGCACACCAATGAGGAATCTGCCACGGATGCCAGGCAAAGTTGCACCTAAAGCTTTAGGTGGCATGGGGGCACCATCAGCAGCAGCAGTAGTAGCAGCAGCAGCAGGGAGGATGAAACCAGTAGGAGGTAAACAGCAGGATAAGACACCTACACTCATCAGTATGGACCTACCCTCGGGAATGTACAGGTCACAGAAAGTGGGCGCCAACTTCTCCCCAAAGCCCAACCCGCAGCGCCAGAAGATGGCATTTCAGCCTCCACCCCGATGTCCTCTATTCCTGGACATATTTCCCATTGAGCACAGGGTGATGAACAGCACACAGAAAGTCACAGGACTCTGTTTTGCCCTAAAATACGACCCCACACAAGGACCCATCACCAGGACTGATATCGATGAACTGGTGCAGGTGGAGCCACTGGTGGACGGGTACCTTAGGAAACATGGTGTAGCTGGGGAGGAATATGTATACCACATGTTGATGAAGGATTTTATTGTGCCTTTCATTGGATGGGATGAGATTCCACAGATCAAACCAGGTCTTTCTGCGAAATTAACAGCAGACTATGGTTAGATTGCTTTTAGATTTCTTTTTTTTTTTAGATAATTCTTTATCTACTTATTATTTTTTCTTGTTTGAATGCTTCCTTTTTCTTATTTCAGAATTTTGCTGGCAGAATAATTTATGATTTTAAGAATGAATGGAGTAAGAGTCTAAAATGAAGTTCCGGATTTTATTGTTATTTTTCACAAGGTTTATGAGTATGCTTGTGACGGTCCGCTTGTGACATTGGTATTGAACAAGACATGGCATTGGAGTGGATGAATTTTGACCAAGAATGAAAAGAGTACAACATAGAATGAAGTTGAGTATTTTCTTGTTGTTTTTCAGAGGTGCATGAGTATGCTCGTGTGATAGGTGTAGATCCAGAGCTGGAGCCAGAGTTGATGAGCTTCGCCAGAGAAGGCATAAATGCTCCTCTACCCAAAGACTGGAAACCATGGTGAGTGACACTTCTTCAACATCTATCCTTGAAATAGAAATATTATTAACTTATCTTTATTTTATTCTTTTAACCCACCAATCTCATGTTCTATATCCATTTTGTTATTTTATGTGATGTTATTATTATTTTTCATTTCCCTGAGTGCAGTTACATACCAGTTAGGTATACTATCACTTGTATGTTTTGCTAGCATAAGTATCATACTGTCCGTTAGAAAGAATGAAGTTATACTTAGGAAATCAGGCTGGAAGCCAAGTTGGGATGAAAGAGTTCAGGTTACAATGCTAAATGCTATGGGCAATTAACATATTCATTAACATATGGGTAGTTAGTTGGATTCAGGGTCTTAGCCAGGATTTCAAAAATGCCTGTCCAAAACAGCAATTGCAAAATTTCTGCCCGTCCAGATTTAGCTACTAATCTACTGCAAATCCTTTTACTAGCTACTATTAATAGCCTAGTGTGTCAAAAGGGCAATTTACACTTCAGCTATGTCCTATAACATGGTTTGTTAGGACAATGTTTGGTTATTACACACAGGAAGTCAAAATTGAAAAATCATCCTAGAAAATTTTGCCTGTCCAAACAGGATGTTTTTAGGAAACTACCTGTCCAAAAGACAGGTAGGACGGGTCCTAGCTAAGTCACTGGTTGGATTGAAAGTATTGTAAATGGATGGATAACACTGAAGTAATGAAGTCACAGTTTACATGAACTCTAGCTTCAAAGTTCACAAGGAAATATGATTTGTCCTAGTACATTACTATTGAATACACTGTTGTAGGAACTTCTGCCAATAGAAAGTATATGTGCTTTTGTGAACTTTTCTTTCCATTTGCCTTTTTATAGCCAAGATCCCAAGGGTGATATCTATTACTTCAACTTTAATTCCGGTCAGTCTATCTGGGACCACCCATGTGACCAGTACTATAAGGAGGAGGTGGAGAGGGCTCGCATGAATCTCAAGAAGAGAAAAGGTTAGTGCAGTAGAGGAATATTTAATATTAGGAATTGAGGGAATGTAGGGATCTGGATCGTTTATTTTAAAACGATCTGAACAGTTTGTGTAAAACTGTACAACACACCCATAAATCTTCCTTAGCATTCTAAAATAAGAAGTCAGGGTTTGTGATTGACATGGTAACTTAAAACCCATTCCTCCTCATAGTGCCCAACTTTGTCTTTTGTGTAAAAATTTGTTTTGGAAATGCTTAGCAGAACATCATTTTTTTGTTTCAAATTCCTGCGTTGTGCATCAGGATAATACTTTCTTGAAGAAAATCTGAACATAAAAAGGTTAAACAACTTTTACTTTACTGTCATAATAGAATAACAATAATGGTCAAGAATTATTCTATTTGAGCCTATTTAATTCCAAAAACTATTATAATCTTAGGGATACTTAAAGTTTTAATAGCCATGTTCTTTGATTTTTTCTTTGATTTTTGGTGAAACCAGAAATTCATTGAAAATGATTCTCAAAATGTTTAGTGTTCTCAAATCATCGCTTAAAGTCATGTATTCCATGCTCTAATTTATAGCTGCAGAAGCTAGCAGAAAGAAAGAAACAAAGAAAAAGAAAAAGGATAAAAAAGTGAGTATATGGAGGTGAAGAATATTCACATTACTGACCATAATGGAGGATGTCTTTAAGGAATTAATGTCTTTGTCCCTTTTTGTGCTTATGACATTTCTTTTGGGCTAAGACCCTATGTTGTACCTGTGCTCTTTTTACACAAAGATAGGATGACTAAGCTGCTATTCAGCTGTAGTTACCATGTGTGTGTCTTAGATATTAGCTGCTTGTCACTGTTGTATATACCTCCCTGCTATGAGTCATGTGTACTACAACTTTTCTCCCTGCTATGAGTCATGTGTACTACAACTTTTCTCCCTGCTATGAGTCATGTGTACTACAACTTTTCTCCCTGCTATGAGTCATGTGTACTACAACTTTTCTCCCTACTATGAGTCATGTGTACTACAACTTTTCTCCCTGCTATGAGTCATGTGTACTACAACTTTTCTCCCTGCTATGAGTCATGTGTACTACAACTTTTCTCCCTGCTATGAGTCATGTGTACTACAACTTTTCTCCCTGATATGCATGTTGCTCTATAACCAATTAGGTTCTCAACTGAAAAGCTAATGACCTTGTATCCTTTAACCCATTCTATCCTGTATCCTGTGCATGGCTTTCTAATAGTGCTAGTTTCACCTTTTTTCCTCTCTGCACCTCCTTCACCCCTTCTTTCCTGCAATCATCCTTCTACCTTCACTAGAAAAAGGGCAAAGCTCCTGTAGAGTTGGCACCGGTTCAGCTGGCCAGAGATACCACTGATCTGCGCAAGGTACACTAAACTAACTACATTTCTATATGCTGCAATCAAGTGGGGAAAATTCATTTTTAGAATTTTATGAATTCTTATTAAAAAATATAGGATTTTGCTCTAATTGACACACTACAAGGTAAATGAAACAGACTACATTTCCATATGCTGTAATCAACTTGGAATATTTTATATTTCAAATTTTAGGAATTGTAATTCAACAGTGTAGGAATAAATTTTGATTAGCACAAGAAAATACATTTTGTTATTTTACTAGGATTTATGAATTTTACTTGAAGAACTGGATTGTGTACTTACAGATATATATCTTCAATTTGTTATTAGGATACAAAATGTGGAAGTTTAACTAGGATTAGAATTTTGATGTGGTTAGATGTTAACTTCTGCCATCCATTACCACCCAAATTATGAATCCTTTTTATTTCACATGCAGAGAAGGTCAAGTATTGACTATTGTATACATAAAAGATACATTTACTATGGATATGCCTAAAGCCTTTTTCAATTCAATGTTTGTAATGAATACTTAGCACCTTTACCGTTCTCTGTCTTGTAGGGCTTGGGTCCTCTGCTTGGCAGTTCTGCCCATGATGACTCATTTGGCAGTAGTCCTGTGAACACCCTGAGGACTACAGGACCCCTGGGCGGGACCACCGCTGGGTCCCTGGGAGGGGGTCCTGCGCCCCTGGGAGGGCTGCGAGGACCTGGGGCAGGAGGGGCACTGGGAGGCTCACTGAAAACATCACTCGGCCCACTCAAAACTGAAGTAAGTACTCCACGGTTACATACTACTTCCATACGTGTCTACTTTAGTCATCCTCTTTCTGTTGCTCATCTGTTTTACTTGAGAAATGAATGACAGTTCAACATAATCCTCCCAATACATACCTGGTTCCTTACCAAACACTAGACAATCAAATCATCTCTCTAAGCAAACAATCTTTTATGTTCATACTTCACCCAATGGTTTTCACATCAAATTGCCCTGTTCAGATTTTCTCAGAATCATTCACTGGGGTGATTTACATTTCTACTTTCTATATTTGGCCCCTAAATGATCTTTTCACTTGCTCACATTTACATAAGCTAACTGTATTGATGCCCTATTGTCTGTAGTGAGTTTATCTGTCAGTGACACCCTCTGTCTATTCTGTACCACCTATCACCTACTCACTCTAGCTACCTGCATGCTTACCCTCTTTCTCTCCCTCTTTCCCCCTTTCCTCCACTAGCTGCCTACACATCATCTTTCCTCTCTGCCCTTTAACCCTCTACCACCAACCATTCCAAAGCCTCAGCCCACAGAAACTCAGGTAATGTATTTCTCTTCTTTAGAGATATTTTTATGCTTTTTATGCTGTATTTTAAGTACAGTATTTATCATACTTCATTTGGTTTTACTTGAAAGTAAGATGTGGTGTAATGACTTCAGTTTGATGATAAAATACAAATATTTTCATTTCTACAGATGCAAATATAGTAGAGGAGATTTATTTTATGAAGCCCTATATATGTTTTTGCATTATAAACTTATTACATATCTTTTTATGATTGAATATCACAAAAGCACTGATCCCAAATTAGTCCTGTATACTTTAATATTAATGATGTAACTCAGATTTTGGTTACCTCTGACACATTTGTCCTAGCAAGCAAGTATAAGAGGTGTTGAGTTTTGATGTTGATAAGACATCATTCAAGCAATCCTCTCTGCTATCTCTATATAGCCATTTAGTTATGGTCTCAACATACTGCTGTTTGTGGTTCTGCACTGGGTGCCCAAGACAGACATTTTAACCATATCCACACCAAGGTTTTCTGTGTATAATATAAGAAGAGAGGTAAGGTTGTCATTCAGCCCTCTATCTGCCCTCATTCCAGGATTCCAAGTCGCCAGGCAAGAAGTCTGTGGATCTGAGCAGCAGCTTTGGAGGCAAGAGGGGGGAGAGTATTCAGATGCTAGATATGTCCAACAGTGAGGAGGAGGTGAGTCACTCAATACCAACTACTTCACACAATATACTCACTTTCTACCGCACTCTCCAACCATGACCCTCATTACTTTGTGCAATAGACATTGAGCATCTTTTATCATACTATCTTTAAACTATACAAAAAATTCTAAATGGGTTAACTTAATTTTATTATTGATGAAGAATGAATTACTGTTAATTTTGCGCTTATAAAATAATGCACTTGGCAGGCAGCTGCCTTTGATATGCAGTTTGGTTATTGCATACTGGTTTGAATGACAGGATGATTTCAGCACATACAATACTAGCATAGGGATTGGATGTCCATATAATGGTGCACATGAATGGGTTATAATTTCCATGAACAGCATATAGGACACTTCTTAGTTATCAAAGTAGATGTTTATGAGAGATGAAGAATGAATTTTTGACTCTTCTTTCAGTCTGACCGACCCCGAATCAACCTTGGTGATATGAACGATCTTGGCTATGAGGATTCGGATGACGAGATGAAAAAGTCTCTCAGCTATCAAGGCTCAGATACGGACTCAGATGGATATGGAAAAGATGTGGTGAGTTACAGAGCATCAACATCTTTGTCAAACTTGCATTTCAATTTGAATGAATGCTTCACATGAGTATTTTGAGTGGCTTAGAAAAAAATGTTCTTAAGAACTTTAGATTTATTGTGATTAGAATTCCACTCAAATTGCTCCTTTTCTCCTTTGTGTTAGGACTTTGGCATTGACCAGGGCCTGTCTGAGCGTATCATGGACATCGGCCTGCTAGAGACAGCTGATGACATGGACCGGGACTTTGAGCTTGCTGGCACGACGCCACTGTCCACGGCCCGCACGGCACGTGACGAGCCCGTGGGCAAGTCGGGCTCTCTTGACGGTGGGGCCAGGGCAGCTGCAGACGCCCAGGATGAGGAGCGGAGGAAGAAGGCAGAGATGGCCGCCTTGGCAGCAGAGAGGTAAAGTCTGAAACATGTCTTAACAACTCATGCTTAAGAGTTACCCCAGAAATTGACGTCTGGATCTATGATACATTTGACAATGACTCTGGAAAAAGGAATGCTTGATTCAGCCTCACTGTGTATTCAAAATGTCTCACTCTTCTGTAGTTCAATAATATTGAACCTTACGTATGCATGAGATGTTTTTACTGCCGACGTCTTTTTCATGCATGTAAGGTTCAATGAAAAGTGGTAGATTCCCTATAGCACTGTATGTAGCATTCAACTTTTACTGAAATCTCGTGTCTATAACAATTTTGGACCCTCTTAAGTTTATAAATATGTAATATACACCACTCGCTAACGAAACACATAGATGTCATTATGTCAATAAGTGAAAAAGTGGTGGAAAGACGTATTTATTTACCTACAACCGAGATTGCAATACGTGAGCCGCCATTTTGAAAATGAACTCATAATGTATTAAGCCTCGTTTTCGGTTTTGAGTTCTTAAATCTCGCGAACTTGTACATGTAAGTATAAAGTCGTATTTATTGATCAAATAAACATGTGATTCTTCAATTTTATTCCCGAAATGATTGAAATAGAATGTCTCTCTACCAAATAGAGAGACGAAACGTGTATGAGTCGTGTTTAAATGGTAACATTTTATGAATATAATTGAATATGCTTCCGCCCAAAATCTCTGCGGAAGAGTGCTAACGTAATTTATAAGGCTTTACACTAAACGCTACAGTCATAATGAAATCAGAAACGGGAAAATAGGTAGCGTTTATGTCTGAACTAACTTATCTGAGGATACTTTTCAAATAAATGCTGCATTTCAAAAAGTAAAAAGTTTGAGGGAGAAAATAAAATTGTAACACAACCAACAATATCTGGTTGATTGATAGATTGTCATTTCAAACATTTCTTTTTACTGTGGATGCCAAGGAGTTGGAAGGGTCCCAACAACCTACACATCAGGTTTAAAACTTTTTTCTATGATGAAGATTACATTGTAATTTGATGATAGCTTACAAAAGCTCCCTCTTTACAAATAGGTCCACATTTTAAAATCTTATACATGGCATTTTGTTGCATTTATTTGTTGCTTGTAGGCGTTCCATGGAGGAGAGTGTTCAGAAAGAGAAGCAGAAACTAGAGGAAGAGCACAAAAATGACATCGAGGAGTTGAAGAAGGAACTGGAAGATGAGCTGACAGACCAGAGAAAACAACTGGAAAAGGTAATACACTAATGTCGAACAACAGAAGTTATGGTACATCAAAATTATCATCATGTCTCTCATCCATGCTCAAAGTTTTGGTATAGCTATGGTTGATTTTTTACTTTTATTTTTTCCATTCAAAAATGTATGAAAAGAGTGTAAAAACCCATTCCACTCAGTATAATGTATGTTACTTTACCTCCTGCCTCTGTAACTCCAGGAACAAAAGGAGAAGCTGAAAGCACTGAGAGAGAAACTAGAGAAAGAGACAGACACTGAGGAGGAGAAGATAAGACAGGAGAAAGATGCCCAAATAAGGTAAGATGCACAAACAATGTGAAATCATCTACTCACCAAACACAGGCCAAATAAAACAAAATATTTGGGCAAACTGGTGACATATTTAACTGAAATGTACATATCATTTATCCTTAACCTTTTCATGCCTGCAGCAGCAGAAACACCAGTTGATGGTATCTTACGGATGAACGCATCTGTAGAAAAATGTTTGAAATCTAAACCTAAATCTCCTTCAAATGTGTTATGAATATATGCTTGATTTCTAAATATTGTCAAAATTGGTATAGACTCATATGTAATTCAGTACATATTTTGCTAATATATGCTTTATCATTAAGTACAGTCAAAATTGATATCCAGGCATTATTTTTAAGGGGAATGCTGAAAAGGAGTTAACAGCAAAATGCGAAGATTTCAATGGCAAATCAGAGTCAAATTCATATGGCACTTATGCATTAGCTCCAGGTAAATCCAGTTCATTTCCTACCCAAAGTAAAGATCTTTATGAGTATGGTATACTCATTAACCCTTTATTGAAGCTGGAGTTGTTGATGTTGCGTGGTTTGCAGGAGCTTAAGGTTCCAGATGAAGGAAGAGACGGGGGACGAGGAGGCGTTGTTACAGGAGGGCAAGACGGACGCCCTGATCAAGCTGAAGGAGCAGGTCCGCCGTGAGAGGGAGGAGGAGGAGGAGAAGCTAAGGTTTGCTCCTCACACAGCAGCTCTTCCAACAACCCCCCTCTCTTCTACACTAGCCTCCTCTCCTACTCTAGCAGACCCTGTGGCTGCTTTCCTCCTCTGCTTTTCTGACTTAGTCCTTGCTCTGAGTAAGCTCTTACCTGACCAAGCCAACCTGTGCCATCACCCTGTCTTTCTCTTTACCAGCTGCCAGCGGGCACTTCTCCACACTAGAACCCACCCACACTCACACAGGTCATCTGATAACGCCATCCACAGCTTGTCATGAAAGTCAACTTTTAAAAACCCTTAATTGAAATAAACAAAACTTAAAATCTAAGATTAGCCTGTTTGGTTAAGTATGAATCTAACTTTGCATGCACATAGTTCCATGTATTCCCCATTTACAATTGTAACAGACTTCCTAGGCTATGAGTGTGAGTGGGTTAAGCATTGTTATTGGTTATGGTGCTGTTTGGAAATGCTTTATAGTTTAGTGCATGACCATTTTATTGTTGCTGCCTTATGTGTAAAGGAGTTGTTTGCTTTCATTTTCCTTTGATCTTTTTTATGCAATGATCACCACTGATGCCAACTAATTATGTTCCCTCTTGTTGTATTAACAACTTTCTTTTCATTTCAATCATCATTTTTTTGTACCGATATTCTCAGACAAATATGAATTTATTTGTATACCTCAATATTATCAATACTTAAGTACATTTTTTCGAAGTTATAATAAACCAAACACCAGTTCTGCAAATGTTGGCCTTCTAGTACCGTTTGTTTGTATTTGAAAGGTCCACTTGGTGCTTGAAAGATTATTTTAAGAAAGGGTAAATTTCCTCTATTTCCATACATATTATCTCCTCATGATGTGGACTTTCAAACTTAATTTTGTGATTTCAAAGTTGTTTTGCTGTTTCTTCTGGATGCAATTAGTTACAGATCCATTTATTTGAAATTGTGTATATTTTTGCAGATGTAGGCATTACTTTCATGTCCCTTCCTCAGACCCAAAAAACAGCGATTAAGAAGTATTTATTGGCCAGCATGAACATACACTTTCATCATTATAAATTACAGTTGCGTTATAACAATCAAAATTACTCTCAATATGGGTTGTCAGCATAATAAATGGTAATGCATTCTAACTAGCTCTTATATGGTTTTGCATATGAGTACAAGGTAAAAGTTAACGGGCCTGTGCATGCCCGTTAACTTTTACCTGTGTATGCTGTTGAATATGAGTATGCTATATGATAGAGCACTGCATAGTTGCAGGGCTGGCAATGATGGGGCACACATATCGTTTTGATGCAAAGTCAAGTGGTATGACACAGGAAATTTCTGGATCTTGGTATAGGGATGGATGCAACTTTTGTTGCTGGTGTTGCTAAGCCTATATGTTTTGTTCAGGTGTGCTGTGTCTGAGTCGATTGCCAAGCTGAAGGAGGAGCTGAACCAGCTGCGGGACCAGGAGGAGAAGAAGCTGGAAGAGGAGAAGGAGAAGGTTTCTGCCAGAATCAAACACGAGGTAACACATCCTTATCACTCATACATACACTTCTTCAGGAAATGTGTAATCTGGGTAGTCTGGATGCTAATACATGTATATTCTAAAAATTGAGTAGAAATAAAAGACATAGTATCTGTCTTTTGGTCTGTTTGTTCAATGCCTATCAACATTTCTCCTTCAGTTTTTTTCTTAAAAATGTTTCCTTTTGAAAACTCTCTGCCAAATGAGGGTTTGTATTTTTGTTGTGCTATTTCTTGGGGCTGTAAGTGTGCTGTGTATTCCAGCTGCGGCTGGCTGAGGAGGAGGAGAGGGCAGAGCTCAGGGAGGAGAACGACAGGCACCTGGCCAACATGCGCAGCGAGCTGGAGGATGAGCTGGAGGAGCAGCAGGAGGAAATCACAAACACGCACAAACACACACTGGAGACTCTCAAGAAAAGCATAGTAGAAAAACAAGATCAGGTAAGACATGCCTGCTCGTCACTCCTTACTAAGAAGGAATTTTATATCATCTTACAAAAAAATGGTATACCATTTGTATTGATAGTAAATTTGATGTACCTATAAGGATAAAAAGGAAGGTGGTGATAATGATTATTATAGATTCAATCCTAGTACTATATATTTTTAAAAGCTATGGATGATGATGATGATAATGATGATAGTGATGAAGATTGTTGTGTTTCTAGGAGCTTGAGCACCTACAGAAAGAGCTGGACATCCTCCACGAGGCTGAGAAAGAGAAGCAGGAGTCAGAGATCCGTGCTGCACGGGAACGTCAGAAGGCTCTGGATGACCTGGAGAGAGGGGTAACTACTACTTTCTTTACATACATATGCTATGCAGTAAGGTTTTGTAATGGAAAACTCTAAAAGTGTAATTTGGAATTCGATATTGCATGTATCATCATGCATCAGCCATACTGTGGCTTAGTCTGGTCTGACCGGTCGTTACTGATAGAGGGAACTGGGAAAGTGGAGTATCTGGTGTAAACCACCAGCTAACCGCAGGTCACTGGTAACTTTCTCACATGCCCTAGCCAGGATTCAAATTGGGTATATTGTGTTTATCTTGTTTTTTCAGATGGATGATATCCTGAAGGAGAAGAGGCTGGAGTTGAAGGAGAAGCACCAGAAGGAACTGGATGCCTACAAGGCTGAGAATGACAAGGCCAGACAGAAGGCAAAGGAGGAGTTCACTGATAAGGTATACTGTCAGCAGGCTCCTCTAGTAAAGGTTAACCCATCAATGCTTTAGAGGTCCTCAGGCCAGACAGAAGGCATTGGGAGTTCACTGATAAGGTATACTGTCAGCAGGCTCCTCTAGTAAAGGTTAATCCATTAATGCTTTAGAGGTCCTCAGGCCAGACAGAAGGCATTGGGAGTTCACTGATAAGGTATACTGTCAGCAGGCTCCTCTAGTAAAGGTTAACCCATTAATGCTTTAGAGGTCCTCAGGCCAGACAGAAGGCATTGGGAGTTCACTGATAAGGTATACTGTCAGCAGGCTCCTCTAGTAAAGGTTAACCCATTAATGCTTTAGACGTCCTCAGGCCGGACAGAAGGCAAAGGAGGAGTTTACTGATAAGGTATACTGTCAGCAGGCTCCTCTAGTAAAGGTTAACCCATTAATGCTTTAGACGTCCTCAGGCCAGACAGAAGGCAAAGGAGGAGTTCACTGATAAGGTATACTGGCAGCAGGCTCCTCTAGTAAAGGTTAACCCATTAATGCTTTAGACGTCCTCAGGCCAGACAGAAGGCAAAGGAGGAGTTCACTGATAAGGTATACTGGCAGCAGGCTCCTCTAGTAAAGGTTAACCCATTAATGCTTTAGAGGTCCTCAGGCCAGACAGAAGGCATTGGGAGTTCACTGATAAGGTATACTGTCAGCAGGCTCCTCTAGTAAAGGTTAACCCATTAATGCTTTAGAGGTCCTCAGGCCAGACAGAAGGCATTGGGAGTTCACTGATAAGGTATACTGGCAGCAGGCTCCTCTAGTAAAGGTTAACCCATTAATGCTTTAGACGTCCTCAGGCCAGACAGAAGGCAAAGGAGGAGTTTACTGATAAGGTATACTGTCAGCAGGCTCCTCTAGTAAAGGTTAACCCATTAATGCTTTAGACGTCCTCAGGCCAGACAGAAGGCAAAGGAGGAGTTTACTGATAAGATATACTGTCAGCAGGCTCCTCTAGTAAAGGTTAACCCATCAATGCTTTAGAGGTCCTCAGGCCAGACAGAAGGCAAAGGAGGAGTTCACTGATAAGGTATACTGTCAGCAGGCTCCTCTAGTAAAGGTTAACCCATCAATGCTTTAGACGTCCTCAGGCCAGACAGAAGGCAAAGGAGGAGTTCACTGATAAGGTATACTGTCAGCAGGCTCCTCTAGTAAAGGTTAACCCATTAATGCTTTAGACGTCCTCAGGCCAGACAGAAGGTATTGGGAGTTCACTGATAAGGTATACTGTCAGCAGGCTCCTCTAGTAAAGGTTAACCCATTAATGCTTTAGAGGTCCTCAGGCCAGACAGAAGGCAAAGGAGGAGTTCACTGATAAGGTATACTGGCAGCAGGCTCCTCTAGTAAAGGTTAACCCATTAATGCTTTAGACGTCCTCAGGCCAGACAGAAGGCAAAGGAGGAGTTTACTGATAAGATATACTGTCAGCAGGCTCCTCTAGTAAAGGTTAACCCATTAATGCTTTAGAGGTCCTCAGGCCAGACAGAAGGCAAAGGAGGAGTTCACTGATAAGGTATACTGTCAGCAGGCTCCTCTAGTAAAGGTTAACCCATCAATGCTTTAGACGTCCTCAGGATATTGTCGTCTGGATCTAATTTTGACAATAACTGAGGGAGTGAGAATTGAGAATTATTTTACAAAATATTTAAAGGAGAGTTGTTAGTTATGCTCTAAGTCACATTTTTCTTTCAAATATTTTCCTATCTATAGTTTTGCTTAAATGATTTCCTCAGAATTGTCAGGCTGCTTTTGCCCGCTGTGAGCATTAATGGGTTACGAAGGTTATCTCTGTCAGCCTAATTAAAACTTTGAAGGGAGGGAGGGAATATTAGAAATGAAAGTTACATATTCAATTAATTTCTGAACTTACTTAGGAATTTAACCTCTTCTCTAATTCTTCTTTAAGTTTGTTAGGACTTACAACTCTTGCATGTGCTTGGTAGAAAAGAGCATTTCTCTATCATCTTTATCTTTTGCACATTTTTTCTTAATCCTGTTGCAGTATTGCGCACTCTTTCTTCTAGATATCATTCTGCCTTGAATCATTTCAATTTAGTACAGCACTATTTTCTGAGCATTTTTTCTGCATGTTTTTCTCACCCACAATTCAACTCTTTTGGGCTAGACTTTATACCACCTAGATATGTTCAACCTTTGATTTTAATTTGCATAGTTAAAGCCAGCACAACAATGTTATTTCAAGTATTTGCATGAAAAAAAAGGACCGTGTTTGTATGCTTGGTCTTTTCCATACAACTAGTACAAAATTTATTTTCAATAGCTGAGCAAAAGAAGAATATTGAAGCCTACCCCTGTGGAAACCATGTCATTACCCATACAACTAGCCCAAAAAGGTTGAATATTCTCTATCTATCTCTTCTCACCCTGCTTTTTGTCCCCTTGCTCAGCTGAGAGCGTTCTGCCTGAGTCAGGAGAAGAAGTATGGGCAGCAGAAGGTGGCTCTCATCTTCAAGCTGAAAAAGACGCAGAGTGAGCTGGAGGAGGGGGAGAGGTCTGCTAGGACAGAAAAGGTTAGAGCAACAGGGGGCGCTTCTGGCACAGCACCTACCTATAGAAAAAGAGCTTAAACAGTGGTGTAGTTACTCAGGCCAGATATACACCAAACTGGAGTTGTTAGCGGCAGTGGTTGGGACAAAAGAGAAAGAGAATGTGGGGCTTGGTGCACTGGACTAATTGCTGGAAAGGGTGGTTAAACAGAGGCTTAATTATGTGGGCCTGACAAAGACCAAACTGGGTTGGCTGGAGGGAGTGATTGGGACTGAAGACATGGAGAGCAATGGAGGCTGCAGCACTGGACTCATTTTAGAAAAGGGAGTAAAGCTAGGGACATATGTGTGAAGGGTTCATTAGATTAAGCAGCTAAGGCAGAACAGAGGAGTATTAGTCTGAGCTATAGGGCTAGGCTGAGGGGTGAGGGGGAGGGGAGGGAGAGCGTGGTAAGACCAGTGGACAGTGGGGTAATGGGCTGTTGGAAAGGCAGCTGGGACAGAGAAAGTTAGGAGCTAGGGATGCCAACAACAATAGAAGTGCTTAAGGCTGTGATGCTGGTGACACACTCAAAATAAGACGACTCCTAGTTAGGCACTCCTGTACCCTTTATAACAATAGTTATCTAATCCCTGCAGTCTTGGTGTTTCAAATATAAGTTTTCTTTAACTTACCTGCTTGAGCTGACCTCAATATATAAACACAGTTTCAATTTTACAGTGTTTTACCTCAAATGAGGTTTTCTTGATCAATAAAGGTTCATTTGATTTATACATACCATACATGTCTGCTAAATATACTAGGCTAGGGCAACTGAAAGGCAAATTTAGAGTTCCTGCAAGAGAATACCTTACAGCACGCGATTTTGGTGGAAATTTTATTTACGGAAGTAGGTCAAAAGTCAACATGTCTGTCCATTGTGACCTACTTCCTTAGGTAAAAATTTCCACCAAAATCGCGTGCTGTAAAGCATTCTCTTACAGGAACTCCAAATTTGCCTTTCAGTTGCCCTAGCCTAGTATATTTAGCAGACATGTATGGTAATTATAAATCAAATGAACCTTTATTGATCAAGAAAACCTCATTTGAGGTAAAACACTGTAAAATTGAAACAGTTAGGTTAAAGAAAACTTATATTTGAAACACCAAGACCTCAGGGATTAGATAACTATTGTTAGAAGGGGTACAGGAGTGCTAAACTAGGAGATGTCTTATTTTGAGTGTGTCACCAGCATCACAGCCTTAACCTCTAAACACATTGGAGAGGGGCTGGTGGGAGAATGGGAGAGAAGTATCAGCTAAAGGGGCATGGGGTCTGGACAGGGTGGGGGTCAGGCAGACCTGGATGATAGGCAGGCAGGTGCTAGAATCAGTTAGGCTTGGATGAGGAAGGAAAGATATCACGAGTTCTATCTTATACAAGTTAACACCTTTTTCACCCAATTTCCAATCTGAATCCTGCTATTTTACACCTTAGTCCGGTTTGGTACTGACCTCATGATTCAGTGCATGGTAGAGAAGTTGAGATTACATAATGATAAGCTCTCAAATCTAATTATGTCTTGGTGAGGGAATAACAAAGCATTTGGTACATAGTAAAGGTTGTGATTAGATAGTGATAAGATATTTTAATCCAATTTATGTGATTATGGTTCCGGTGTGTTTTTGCGTATTCAGATCAGTATTTGATATTCCCGGTGTGTTTTTGCGTATTCAGATCAGTATTTGATATTCCCGGTGTGTTTTTGCGTATTCAGATCAGTATTTGATATTCCCGGTGTGTTTTTGCGTATTCAGATGCGTGCGTTCCGGCAGGAGCTGGATGCGGAGCAGGAGGAGAAGAAGAAAGCGTTCGTCCAGCAGAGGCGCGAGGAGATGGACAAGCTCAGGGAGGAGTGGAGCCACAAGAGGAAGAATGAAATAGAGGCTCTGGATGATGAGGTATTCTTCATCCCATTTATTTTTTCAAATCAGTTTCTTTTTGTTTATGATTATAAAATTGTTTAGGATATTGTACAGAACTTTGATACCAGACATCCAGTACTGCTTATTATTTGGTATATAATTATCCTATTAATTACTGAACCTTCTAGTTCATGTTGTACACTTTATATTATAGAATATTTCTCAGTAAAATTCTTATAATAAAACGGTAATTCTTCACTTACTTATAAAATGATTAAGATGTGAATGTAAGTTCCAATTTTATTGCCCCCAGGAACTGAAATCAGATAAGCAACTCCATAAGGTACCTACTATTTTCTAATTTCTGATGCACTATATCATAGTTAACATCAGTTGGTTATATTTCCTGGGAAGGGAAATTTAGTCTCATTCTTAGCTGAATGCATGCACTATTTCACCAAGGAAAATATTATTGTCCATAATGAATTGGATTTATTGCACACATATTTAACTTACTCAGAGCATGTCTGTTTCCATATTTAGATAAGGATGATGGTTTTACATTACAATGGAGCTAGATCCAAATAAGATATTGCATGATCAGATTTACTGCTGGCTGCTATAGATAAGGAGAATTATTTTTGTCACTTTTCTAATAGTGTTTTTGTCTTGTCCTAGGAAATAGAGGTTAAGAATAAAGAAGATTCTCTCTCAAGGAAGAAGAAGAAGCTTAATGAGCAGGTATTTACATAGCTGGTTAATTTCAACTTTTAATATTTTCTTACTCTTGAATAACTTTCAAACAGCTAGTGTGTGGAAGAAAAAAATGAAGATATGTAGCATTTAAATGTAGGTCTAAGTCAAAAGTAAAGCTTTTCAAATGCCTCAATCAAATATTACTAATTTTATTTGATAACTGTATTTTCTTTTGTATGGTTACAAAAGAGATATAAAACCGCCACACAATAGCATAGGTAGAATATATGCATTCATGGGTGGCGTTATTTCTCAATTATTGTATAAGCGAATATGATATAGCAGTAATGTACAAGGGTGTGTGACTAGATATTGCTATGAGCATAGGTAGTTGAACATCTTTGTGTGTTTGTTTTTAGGACTCAGAACTTGACAAGTTGTCTAAGAGCTTGGAGAGGAGACGGAAGGAACTGGATGAACTGAAGAAAGAGCTTGACCAACAGGTTTGTAACATATCTTTAGTTCTTTACATAATGAAATCCACCAGGATTACATACTACATGAAACAGATTTTCAAGTGCCAATATACACCCTTTTTATTTGAAGAAGAATATGAATATGTGTGTTGTATGTTTGTAGATGTGCTTGCAGGCATGGGTATATGTGCGTGATGGTGTATCAGAAAGGTTGTTTTAGGAAAGATTGGGATGAATATGTGTTTTGTTCCCTGAAAATACTTATGCTAGAACTGTGGTTGTTATTTCAGGAGGAGGATTTATCAGAGAAGAGAGCAGAGCTGGCTGAAGCCAAAGAGAGGCTCACAAGTGAGTCTGCAGCTGTGACGTCCGGCGTCCAGGTTGGGACCGGGACCGGGAGAGAGGAAGCATTACAGGCAGACCTGAGAGAGCTGGAGGAAATCATAAAGAAACTCAGAGCAGAGAAAGCCAGCCTGGAACAGGAGCTGAGCATGCTCAAACAGCACAAACTGGCACTGGAAGCTGACATAGAGAAACTCAAGAGCAACTACAACAAGATTATGGACAAGATAAGGTAAGAGAAAGATGGGGTGGTTCATATGACATCTGTGGCCATCTTTTGAAGCTAAACGGGATGTTCCGAAGTTTTTTGAAGAAAGTTAGTTTCTCAGTAGAGGAAACAACTTCCACATACAATTTCTTTTATTTACACTTCTTTGTTCTTGATTATTGTAACATCACCATGTTTTGAATGTGAAGTTGACAAGTAATTCATCAGTTTATAAATTGTATCTGCGCATTATGTGCTAATTTTTCCCTTACAATTAAGTTTTATGTTTGGGTTTACACAGAAGTGTGAATTTTTATGTGAAACTATCCATTTATTCTTTATCAACCTTTATCTTCTCTACCACTAAGATGGTGGTTTTATGTTTAGGTTTATAGTTTACATAATTTATAATATTCATATTGGCTTGTAAAAATTAACTAAATTATGTTCGAATTTTTAATGAAGACTTTTCCCATTGATCTCCTCCAGTGCTGCTGAGGTGAGGGTTGCGTCAGCTAGTGTTGTCACTGGGCATAAGAGGGCAGCACCAGAGCGGCCTGAGAGAGACCTCAGTCCTGGCAGGATGCACATGGATGATCTGAAGTCTCCGCCCATGAGGGCAAGCACCAGTCTGGAGGACCTCTTCAATGACACTGGTACTTCAACAACTCATATTTAATCATAGTTTTGAAAAGAAATCTTTTAAAAAAAGTTATTTTCTATTTATTGATTTTTTTTTATTTTAATTTTTTATCATCTTGGTTAATTTGCAATCTCTGCTAAACCCATGAGAAAGCATCAACATGTGAATCTCAAGTGTCACATTGTTTAAACTTTTTTATTAATCTGGAAATAATGCATTGCAAGGGCTTGAGAAGAATATTTCCAGTAACAAGATTTGAGATGTTTTGCTATAGGTTGATGGAAGAACTGTGATGATGAAATGTGCACCTTGAAATGTCCCTGTCAATTGCTGATGTTGGAATGTGTTATCTTTGATTTCATTTAACCAACTCTTAAAGTTGATAAACATATCTTTAAGGTGAAAGTATATTTTGGAAAGGATTTGAAGGAGAAATGTCAATCAGAACGCTACCAACAATTCTCTTATGAATATGAAATAAAGATTATTGTCAAAAGTACCATACATTTAGACAACAAAACCTAGAAAAACTTGTAAGCATGAATGGGTTAAAAAAAACTGTTTGGTGGCTTAAACTGATCTTGTGTATTTTGTGTATGTTCAGAGTCAGCTGTGGACAGTCCACCCCCTAAGCCAGCAGGCGTGAGTGGGCGTAAACAGTTGTCAGCACCGGCGGCGGCGGCGGCGGCGGCGGCGGCGGCGGCGGCGGCGGCGGCGGCGGCCTCCCACAGCCCTAGGCGGCGGCGCCACGCCTGGGAGGAGGAGGAGGAGGAGGAGGAGTCCAGCCTAGAGGCAGAGTTCATCAGTAAGCCAGCCAGACACTTCAGGTAACTACATCTCTTCTCTACACAGATAAGTGGAGAGAGTGTTCAGCTAGAGGAACATGTGTCCTTAATGACATAGCAGTTCCTTCCTAAGATTCCTTAACAGCAAGCTGGTAGTGCTGCTAGATTTTGCTTGAATCAACATCCCCAATAGAGATGGAGACAAACATTTTACTTTCAGTTTATTTGATGATTGGTAGTTAGTAATATTGTATATTTATGCTAAGTCTTCTTTGGTTTACATTTTTACCTGGCTTAGCATAAAGATGTACATGTATGCATTTAGATGTAAGTTGCACGTTTCTCCTTTCTTTAGCTTTCATAGTTCAGCTTTTTAAATACATGTTGTAATTCTGCACTTATGTTTTCTACTGTGAAACTCTTTTGGTTCTCTTCCTCTATTTCTATATCTGTATGATACAACCTAAATTGATAATCAACTCCATTATGTATTACACTGGAAACCCTTTTTTTCACACTATCACCTTCTCACATTCTTTGTCTATACTCTGTTCCTTTTCTTCCTTTCTCTCTGTCTATTTACCTCCTCCACCTTCCACTGTACACCCACTACCAGTTCAACACCTGCTAAGAAAAGAGTAGCATTTAAAGAGGAGCCTACTGAGGTAGAGAAGGAGCAGCTGCGGGAGGAGGATCACTGGAAACATATGTTTAGTTTGGTCAGGGAGCTGCAGGATCGTATGTGTGAGCTGGAAGGGTATCGGCATCACCCAATTCCTGACGAAGCTAGAACCCTTCTCTTCTGCTCTGATATAGAGCTGAGTCATGTGGAGGCAGACAGCTACAGGTAGGCTGTGCTGGCATGGATAGAGGGCAGGGGAATGGTGGGGGGGGGGGGGGGATATAGAGCTGAGTCATGTGGAGGCAGACAGCTACAGGTAGGCTGTGCTGGCATGGATAGAGGGCAGGGGAATGGTGGGGGGGGGGGGGGGGGGATATAGAGCTGAGTGATGTGGAGGCAGACAGCTACAGGTAGGCTGTGCTGGCATGGATAGAGGACAGGGGAATGGTGGGGGGGGGGGGGGGGGATATAGAGCTGAGTGATGTGGAGGCAGACAGCTACAGGGAGGCTGTGCTGGCATGGATAGAGGGCAGGGGAATGGTGGGGGGGGGGGGGGATATAGAGCTGAGTGATGTGGAGGCAGACAGCTACAGGGAGGCTGTGCTGGCATGGATAGAGGGCAGTGGAATGGTGGGGGGGGGGGGGGGATATAGAGCTGAGTGATGTGGAGGCAGACAGCTACAGGCAGGCTGTGCTGGCATGGATAGAGGACAGGGGAATGGTGGGGGGGGGGGGGGGGGATATAGAGCTGAGTGATGTGGAGGCAGACAGCTACAGGGAGGCTGTGCTGGCATGGATAGAGGGCAGGGGAATGGTGGGGGGGGGGGGGAATATAGAGCTGAGTGATGTGGAGGCAGACAGCTACAGGTAGGCTGTGCTGGCATGGATAGAGGGCAGGGGAATGGTGGGGGGGGGGGGGGGGGGGGTATAGAGCTGAGTGATGTGGAGGCAGACAGCTACAGGGAGGCTGTGCTGGCATGGATAGAGGACAGGGGAATGGTGGGGGGGGGGGGGATATAGAGCTGAGTGATGTGGAGGCAGACAGCTACAGGGAGGCTGTGCTGGCATGGATAGAGGGCAGGGAATGGTGGGGGGGGGGGATATAGAGCTGAGTGATGTGGAGGCAGACAGCTACAGGTAGGCCGTGCTGGCATGGATAGAGGACAGGGGAATGGTGGGGGGGGGGGGGGATATAGAGCTGAGTGATGTGGAGGCAGACAGCTACAGGTAGGCTGTGCTGGCATGGATAGAGGACAGGGGAATGGTGGGGGGGGGGGGGATATAGAGCTGAGTGATGTGGAGGCAGACAGCTACAGGTAGGCTGTGCTGGCATGGATAGAGGACAGGGGAATGGTGGGGGGGGGGGGGGATATAGAGCTGAGTGATGTGGAGGCAGACAGCTACAGGTAGGCTGTGCTGGCATGGATAGAGGGCAGGGGAATGGTGGGGGGGGGGGATATAGAGCTGAGTGATGTGGAGGCAGACAGCTACAGGTAGGCTGTGCTGGCATGGATAGAGGGCAGTGAATGGTGGGGGGGGGGGGATATAGAGCTGAGTGATGTGGAGGCAGACAGCTACAGGCAGGCTGTGCTGGCATGGATACAGGGCAGGGGAATGGTGGGGGGGGGGGGATATAGAGCTGAGTGATGTGGAGGCAGACAGCTACAGGCAGGCTGTGCTGGCATGGATAGAGGGCAGGGGAATGGTGGGGGGGTGGGATATAGAGCTGAGTGATGTGGAGGCAGACAGCTACAGGTAGGCTGTGCTGGCATGGATAGAGGACAGGGGAATGGTGGGGGGGGGGGGGGGGGGATATAGAGCTGAGTGATGTGGAGGCAGACAGCTACAGGTAGGCTGTGCTGGCATGGATAGAGGGCATGGGAATGGTGGGGGGGGGGGGGGATATAGAGCTGAGTGATGTGGAGGCAGACAGCTACAGGTAGGCTGTGCTGGCATGGATAGAGGGCAGGGGAATGGTGGGGGGGGGGGGGGGGGGGATATAGAGCTGAGTGATGTGGAGGCAGACAGCTACAGGCAGGCTGTGCTGGCATGGATACAGGGCAGGGGAATGGTGGGGGGGGGGGGGGGGGGGGGATATAGAGCTGAGTGATGTGGAGGCAGACAGCTACAGGCAGGCTGTGCTGGCATGGATACAGGGCAGGGGAATGGTGGGGGGGGGGGGGGGGGGGATATAGAGCTGAGTGATGTGGAGGCAGACAGCTACAGGCAGGCTGTGCTGGCATGGATACAGGGCAGGGGAATGGTGGGGGGGGGGGGGGGGGATATAGAGCTGAGTGATGTGGAGGCAGACAGCTACAGGTAGGCTGTGCTGGCATGGAAGCAGGGCAGGGAATGGTGGGGGGGGGGGGGGGGGATATAGAGCTGAGTGATGTGGAGGCAGACAGCTACAGGTAGGCTGTGCTGGCATGGATAGAGGACAGGGGAATGGTGGGGGGGGGGGGGGGGGGGGATATAGAGCTGAGTGATGTGGAGGCAGACAGCTACAGGTAGGCTGTGCTGGCATGGATAGAGGACAGGGGAATGGTGGGGGGGGGGGGGGGGGGGATATAGAGCTGAGTGATGTGGAGGCAGACAGCTACAGGTAGGCTGTGCTGGCATGGATAGAGGACAGGGGAATGGTGGGGGGGGGGGGGGGGGGGATATAGAGCTGAGTGATGTGGAGGCAGACAGCTACAGGTAGGCTGTGCTGGCATGGATAGAGGACAGGGGAATGGTGGGGGGGGGGGGGGGGGGATATAGAGCTGAGTGATGTGGAGGCAGACAGCTACAGGTAGGCTGTGCTGGCATGGATAGAGGACAGGGGAATGGTGGGGGGGGGGGGGGGATATAGAGCTGAGTGATGTGGAGGCAGACAGCTACAGGTAGGCTGTGCTGGCATGGATAGAGGGCAGGGGAATGGTGGGGGGGGGGGATATAGAGCTGAGTGATGTGGAGGCAGACAGCTACAGGTAGGCTGTGCTGGCATGGATAGAGGGCAGGGGAATGGTGGGGGGGGGGGGGGGGGATATAGAGCTGAGTGATGTGGAGGCAGACAGCTACAGGCAGGCTGTGCTGGCATGGATACAGGGCAGGGGAAATGGTGGGGGGGGGGGGGGGGGGATATAGAGCTGAGTGATGTGGAGGCAGACAGCTACAGGTAGGCTGTGCTGGCATGGAAGCAGGGCAGGGGAATGGTGGGGGGGGGGGGGTTATGAAAACAATCAAACTACCATTTCTTAACCATGGTGTGAGGCGTCTTAAACATTGGGAGCATAGAATAATCTCATCTTACATATTGCTTTTTCATAAAAGAAAGAAACTACATGTTTTAGCCATGTAAAGGTCATCAAACCTCCATTTGTCTTTATACCTAAGAAAATTGCAAATTACCCTTATAACTGAATAGTGTGAATGAAATGTGTGTTTAGGCATCGCCTGTTTCTAGTCATGAGGTTTGTTACATGTTTTGCTGTATTGTTCAGGTCAGAGCGTGAGAAGATTAAAGACAGCTATGAGGTATGTGAACGTGCCAAGGATTTCCTCTTACTGCGGAAAAGACAAGCACTGGACAGCCTGCGCCAAGTCAAGACACAACAGCAGCAGCTAGCAAAGCTCAAGGCCGCTGTAAGTACTTCTAACAATATCTCCTCAAAATCATTCATTTCTCTTATCATGAGTTATGAAGTTGTACACCCTGCTGTATGCCATGTTAATTTGCACATATAAAGTAATTCACTTGACCGGCAGCTGCCTTTGATGGGTGGTTTTATATTTGCGCACAGGGGTTGAATGAAAGCTATCATGTCAGTGTGTTGTACAATACTAGCATAGGCCCTAGGGAAAGGATGTCCAAATAATAGTGCACAGTTTAATGAATGCAGATTCCAGGGGTGTGCATAGTATGCACTAAGTAAACTGCCACCATGTTAACACTTAATCTAGTATGTAGGTAGGAAGGCCATGGGCTGAAGTGTTCAATATTCAATTTAAAAGTTACATATTTTTGATCAAATTTTTGTCATATGATATTGATTTGTTAACAAGTCATTTTCCTATTATTCAGATCATTAGCATGCTCCTGATGTTTACTGGTGAAACAAAGGGTTATTCCCATGTTGATTGATGGTAAAGGCTCCTATTTTCTTGTGTAGAATGGTGGGTGGTTGCCGTCACAGGAGTACAAGAAGCTGGAGAATGATGCGCAGGAGATGGAGAAGAAGGCCCAGTGGGATCTGGAGCGCTACAGAACTGTGGGCAAGTCCATCAAGGAGAAGATGGAATCAAGTGGTGATCTTACAGTAAGAAATTTTCCCTTCAATCGCCCCTCTAAAGACTTATTATCTCAAGTCATATATGGCAGAGATACAACTGTAGAATTGAGACATCTTAAGGTAAATCATTCTGTCTGTCCAACCTCTTGATAAATGATAAAAATGTTATACATACATAGAAATTGATAAATTCCTGTATGTATAGTGCCTGTAAGGCTGGTAGCTCATAGTAAGATGGATATTATTTCTTTATACTTGTATGTTACTTAAAAGTTCTTTTGATAGTGTTGGTATAGGTCAATATGGTATTGCTTTTGTCAAGGTGGGCAGTTGTAGAACTTCAAAGTTGGGAGATTGTTGCTATAGAGAGATGGGAGTTATTTTGTTTTTAGTCAAATGAAAGTAGTGTGTTCACAATTAAAATGTCAATTTTGAATATTTATGGGGTTGAGTTTAAGCAACATTGCACTTGTATTAAGAGGATATATTTGATATGATGTTTGATTGCTTTTTAGAGACAGCAGATTTTGGTTATGCTTTCCTGTCAGATGATGATGATGATGATGATGATGAGAGTTTTGTATTGAGATGGAAGAATCAATGAAATATATGATTGTTTTTAGGGCTCGGCAGACTTTGAGTCAGCTCTCCTGTCTGACATATCAGATGATGATGATGAAGAGAGTGGTGTTAGCAGCCCAGAAGAAACAGCTACAACTGTAACACATAACAAGCATCCTGATCCAGGTAAAATTTACAAATTTAGTAAGAGTTAAGTCCACATGTTACTGTATGGTTTTGCATAAAAGAAGGAAGTGAGTGCATTGTTGCAGTAAATTTTGTGAGATTTGTCTCTTACAGAAAAATTAGACATGTAACCTGGTACGTTTTTTATAAGGGTGAGAGCTCTGATCAGAAATATCCATTTGCTATGATATTGTTATAACTGTGACCAATAACAGAGCCATTGATTAAGAATTGAAACCTTAGAATGCTTAGAGCCACAATCAGTGAATATTTGTTTATGATTTCTTATATTGCAATGTTCATCAATTGAAATCTGAATCTCATAAATTAGACCTCTGCAATGAATATCTTTGCAAATATGTCTTTTGTTTTAACCCATGAATGTTGACAACAGCCAAGAGCCACTAGGCAATTTTGATGAAATCTTGCAAACATGAGCAGAGTTAAGAAAATACTTCAAGGAGAAATGTTACTTAGAACATTACCAACAACTCTCTATCAAATATTTTATAAAAGAGTTCTAAATTCCAAAGTTATTAATAAAAGTATCATAGATCCAGTAAAAACTTTTTTCATAGGAACACTGAGGATAAATGGGACAAAGAAGTGAACAGTTCTCATCTTTTCATATTGTTGTTTTGACAGGATATCTGTCTCGCTTGAAGCGCCATAATCGTCATCTCACCAAAGGCTTCGACAGTCTAAATCAGAAGATGGAGGATCTCATCAACTGTAAGTGATTTTTTTTATCTGACTTGTACCTGTATCATTATCTTAATTATTTTGTTTCTATCTTTTTTGATTAATTACCATCAGTAGCAACTGTTGCTCTTGGTAACGAATTACATAAGATAGTTCTCATTTAGTTGTTTAGTACTTGCTACCAGCTTCTCATGTGATGTTTTGAGATAATGAATACTCCCTTAAGTGACTGGCTAAGAGTAGCAGGTTGTGTCTATTGAAGGTTTTGAGATAATGAATACTCCCTTAAGTGACTGGCTATGAGTAGCAGGTTGTGTCTATTGAAGGTTTTGAGATTATGAATACTCCCTTAAGTGACTGGCTATGAGTAGCAGGTTGTGTCTATTGAAGGTTTTGAGATTATGAATACTCCCTTAAGTGACTGGCTAAGAGTAGCAGGTTGTGTCTATTGAAGGTTTTGAGATAATGAATACTCCCTTAAGTGACTGGCTATGAGTAGCAGGTTGTGTCTATTGAAGGTTTTGAGATTATGAATACTCCCTTAAGTGACTGGCTATGAGTAGCAGGTTGTGTCTATTGAAGGTTTTGAGATTATGAATACTCCCTTAAGTGACTGGCTAAGAGTAGCAGGTTGTGTCTATTGAAGGTTTTGAGATAATGAATACTCCCTTAAGTGACTGGCTATGAGTAGCAGGTTGTGTCTATTGAAGGTTTTGAGATAATGAATACTCCCTTAAGTGACTGGCTATGAGTAGCAGGTTGTGTCTATTGAAGGTTTTGAGATTATGAATACTCCCTTAAGTGACTGGCTATGAGTAGCAGGTTGTGTCTATTGAAGGTTTTGAGATAATGAATACTCCCTTAAGTGACTGGCTAAGAGTAGCAGGTTGTGTCTATTGAAGGTTTTGAGATAATGAATACTCCCTTAAGTGACTGGCTATGAGTAGCAGGTTGTGTCTATTGAAGGTTTTGAGATTATGAATACTCCCTTAAGTGACTGGCTATGAGTAGCAGGTTGTGTCTATTGAAGGTTTTGAGGACTCAGGTTTCATTTGTATAGGAAAACTCATTTATAAAAAGAGTCTTTTTGCTACTGTCTGAAGGTTAATCTTAACTACAAAGTTGCCTATATAAAGGATTATCTCAACTTCTGACAAAGTTGCAATTGCATGAGTTCTCTTTGCAAAGCGATTGGGATATTCTGTTTTTCTTGCGATGTACATGACTGAGTTTAAAGCAGACTCCCCAGGCTTCCAAGTTGCTCTTTGAATAACATTTGGTGCATTAATTATGTTGCCTCTATTTGGTATACAGGCTACCTAATTCACTATGTCTTTAGTTTGTAATATAGGCAAGACCTATCAAACACCTTTTCTTTAGTTTTTACAGCATGACTTGTATCTTATTTTTGTTATTCCGTCAGTTAATTGTATGAGGTATGCATACGATATTATCATTCTCGCTTATGAAATAAACTGTGCCTATCATTTCCTATTGCTTTAGTTCATAAAATATGCATGCCTATTTTTACTGTTGTTTTAATATGCAATATATAATTTGATATTTCTCACCTTTGTTTTAGTGACAGTGGCCCAGAGATCCAGTGTTGCCCAGCAAGCGGTGCCTGCTGCTAGCACTCAGCCTCCGCAGCAGCAGCAGCAGCAGCCTGCTGTTCAGCCAGCCTACATTCCTGTGCCCATGATGTACGCGCCCCCTCCTGCCGGGCCGCACACACAGGCGCCCCCTGCCGCCACCGCAGCAGCGCCACCTACCTCAGCCAGCGTGCCATTGCCATACCCCATCTACGAATCAACTCCTCGTGTGCCAACAAACGCCTTCACAGGGTAAGCTCACCTCACTTGTAGGGGCATGATAATTTTGTTAAAATGTTTGTGTATACATCAAATGGAAATATTTCGATGGACAAATTTGTCCAGCAAAATTTATGTTAAATAAAAAATGTTACTTTTAAATTTTAACTTTCCAAGAAAAAATGGAGAAATTCTTAATGTTTTTTTGCGCGAGAATCATGTAGAAATATTTCATGAACAAATGTTAATTTCAAAACAACAAACAACTTTCATGGAAAAGTTGTAGAAATTCAACAGTCTTCTTACTGCTTAGGAATTCAGGCTAGGCACTAGGTGTAAGGTGCACTACTCACTTACCTAGCAATATGTTTATGAATTTGATCATGCCTTTACTAGGATATTATTTTTTATTTCAAACTTCAAATGTTGGATACTTCAATATCCCAATCTCTTTAATTGGAATACCATCTGACATAAAATGACATTAAATGTCCAATAGAACTCACAATGGTATTGTTGAAATAGTTGACATGAATAATCCTTGTTGACCCTTGGAGAAGTGGATCATATTACACATTTAAAGTCTTAAACAATGTAGCATCAGAATTTTAATTTTTGTTTTTCATTCCAGCAGCAGAAATCATTCCATTGATGACAGTCTAAGAAAAAAGTGGGAAAGCTATAATATCCATGGTAAATATTAGCTTTTTATAGCCTATCGATTTTCACTTTAAAGGCACAGCAATTCTCCTGCAGACATTTCACCATATGAAATGAATTTTGAAGAATTTGTTTCTCAAGTGAAAATTCCCATAACAAAATGTTTCAATATCATTATATCTACATGCGAAGTAAGGCATATAAGTGCAGACCTTATGATCTTTAAGTCTATTATGTATGTCATGATGTATTGTTGTTGACTTTCTGTTGTGTTTTAGTGCTATTTCTGTTGTGCTGTTCCAGGTCAGAACTCTGTTGGTGATTTGAAGTACATTACAACTAGGATTCCAGCCACGTAAGTATCTAGGAAAGAAGTGAATAAAACCATTCAGTCGTCTAATCAGTCATTTGTAGTTTTGAAATAGTGGATAAGAAAAGATTCATATCTACTAGATTTCCGAGTTGCCTGGCTATCTCTAAAGAGGAGTTGGCTGGCTATCTCTAAAGAGGAGTTGGCTGGCTATCTCTAAAGAGGAGTTGGCTGGCTATCTCTAAAGAGGAGTTGGCTGGCTATCTCTAAAGAGGAGTTGGCTGGCTATCTCTAAAGAGGAGTTGGCTGGCTATCTCTAAAGAGGAGTTGGCTGGCTATCTCTAAAGAGGAGTTGGCTGGCTATCTCTAGAGAGGAGTTGGCTGGCTATCTCTAAAGAGGAGTTGGCTGGCTATCTCTAAAGAGGAGTTGGCTGGCTATCTCTAAAGAGGAGGTTTGGTTATTAGCAGTCCAAAGTGAATGAAAGTCATTTTACTGTGACAGGCTTAAGTTTAAGCCTGTGGCCCCCATATTCCTGCTCTATTCCTGCTCATTTTACTGTGACAAGCTTAAGTTTAAGCCTGTGACCCCCATATTCCTGCTCTATCCCTGCTCATTTTACTGTGACAACCTTAAGTTTAAGCCTGTGGCCCCCATATTCCTGCTCTATCCCTGCTCATTTTACTGTGACAACCTTAAGTTTAAGCCTGTGGCCCCCATATTCCTGCTCTATCCCTGCTCATTTTACTGTGACAAGCTTAAGTTTAAGCCTGTGACCCCCATATTCCTGCTCTATCCCTGCTCATTTTACTGTGACAAGCTTAAGTTTAAGCCTGTGACCCCCATATTCCTGCTCTATCCCTGCTCATTTTACTGTGACAACCTTAAGTTTAAGCCTGTGGCCCCCATATTCCTGCTCTATCCCTGCTCATTTAACTGTGACAAGCTTAAGTTTAAGCCTGTGACCCCCATATTCCTGCTCTATCCCTGCTCATTTAACTGTGACAACCTTAAGTTTAAGCCTGTGGCCCCCATATTCCTGCTCTATCCCTGCTCATTTTACTGTGACAACCTTAAGTTTAAGCCTGTGACCCCCATATTCCTGCTCTATCCCTGCTCATTTTACTGCGACAAGCTTAAGTTTAAGCCTGTGACCCCCATATTCCTGCTCTATCCCTGCTCATTTTACTGTGACAACCTTAAGTTTAAGCCTGTGGCCCCCATATTCCTGCTCTATCCCTGCTCATTTTACTGTGACAAGCTTAAGTTTAAGCCTGTGACCCCCATATTCCTGCTCTATCCCTGCTCATTTTACTGTGACAGGCTTAAGTTTAAGCCTGTGACCCCCATATTCCTGCTCTATCCCTGCTCATTTTACTGTGACAAGCTTAAGTTTAAGCCTGTGGCCCCCATATTCCTGCTCTATCCTTGCTCATTTTACTGTGACAGGCTTAAGTTTAAACCTGTGACCCCCATATTTCTGCTCTATCCCTGCTCATTTTACTGTGACAGGCTTAAGTTTAAGCCTGTGACCCCCATATTCCTGCTCTATCCCTGCTCATTTTACTGTGACAACCTTAAGTTTAAGCCTGTGACCCCCATATTCCTGCTCTATCCCTGCTCATTTTACTGTGACAAGCTTAAGTTTAAGCCTGTGACCCCCATATTCCTGCTCTATCCCTGCTCATTTTACTGTGACAAGCTTAAGTTTAAGCCTGTGGCCCCCATATTCCTGCTCTATCCCTGCTCATTTTACTGTGACAAGCTTAAGTTTAAGCCTGTGGCCCCCATATTCCTGCTCTATCCTTGCTCATTTTACTGTGACAACCTTAAGTTTAAGCCTGTGGCCCCCATATTCCTGCTCTATCCCTGCTCATTTTACTGTGACAACCTTAAGTTTAAGCCTGTGACCCCCATATTCCTGCTCTATCCCTGCTCATTTTACTGTGACAACCTTAAGTTTAAGCCTGTGACCCCCATATTCCTGCTCTATCCCTGCTCATTTTACTGTGACAACCTTAAGTTTAAGCCTGTGACCCCCATATTCCTGCTCTATCCCTGCTCATTTTACTGTGACAGGCTTAAGTTTAAGCCTGTGACCCCCATATTCCTGCTCTATCCCTGCTCATTTTACTGTGACAGGCTTAAGTTTAAGCCTGTGGCCCCCATATTCCTGCTCTATCCCTGCTCATTTTACTGTGACAGGCTTAAGTTTAAGCCTGTGACCCCCATATTCCTGCTCTATCCCTGCTCATTTTACTGTGACAAGCTTAAGTTTAAGCCTGTGACCCCCATATTCCTGCTCTATCCCTGCTCATTTTACTGTGACAAGCTTAAGTTTAAGCCTGTGACCCCCATATTCCTGCTCTATTCCTGCTCATTTTACTGTGACAAGCTTAAGTTTAAGCCTGTGACCCCCATATTCCTGCTCTATCCCTGCTCATTTTACTGTGACAGGCTTAAGTTTAAGCCTGTGACCCCCATATTCCTGCTCTATCCCTGCTCATTTTACTGTGACAGGCTTAAGTTTAAGCCTGTGGCCCCCATATTCCTGCTCTATCCCTGCTCATTTTACTGTGACAGGCTTAAGTTTAAGCCTGTGACCCCCATATTCCTGCTCTATCCCTGCTCATTTTACTGTGACAAGCTTAAGTTTAAGCCTGTGACCCCCATATTCCTGCTCTATCCCTGCTCATTTTACTGTGACAAGCTTAAGTTTAAGCCTGTGGCCCCCATATTCCTGCTCTATCCCTGCTCATTTTACTGTGACAAGCTTAAGTTTAAGCCTGTGACCCCCATATTCCTGCTCTATCCCTGCTCATTTTACTGTGACAGGCTTAAGTTTAAGCCTGTGACCCCCATATTCCTGCTCTATCCCTGCTCATTTTACTGTGACAAGCTTAAGTTTAAGCCTGTGGCCCCCATATTCCTGCTCTATCCCTGCTCATTTTACTGTGACAAGCTTAAGTTTAAGCCTGTGGCCCCCATATTCCTGCTCTATCCCTGCTCATTTTACTGTGACAAGCTTAAGTTTAAGCCTGTGGCCCCCATATTCCTGCTCTATCCCTGCTCATTTTACTGTGACAAGCTTAAGTTTAAGCCTGTGGCCCCCATATTCCTGCTCTATCCCTGCTCATTTTACTGTGACAACCTTAAGTTTAAGCCTGTGACCCCCATATTCCTGCTCTATCCCTGCTCATTTTACTGTGACAAGCTTAAGTTTAAGCCTGTGGCCCCCATATTCCTGCTCTATCCCTGCTCATTTTACTGTGACAAGCTTAAGTTTAAGCCTGTGACCCCCATATTCCTGCTCTATCCCTGCTCATTTTACTGTGACAAGCTTAAGTTTAAGCCTGTGACCCCCATATTCCTGCTCTATCCCTGCTCATTTTACTGTGACAAGCTTAAGTTTAAGCCTGTGACCCCCATATTCCTGCTCTATCCCTGCTCATTTTACTGTGACAAGCTTAAGTTTAAGCCTGTGACCCCCATATTCCTGCTCTATCCCTGCTCATTTTACTGTGACAAGCTTAAGTTTAAGCCTGTGGCCCCCATATTCCTGCTCTATCCCTGCTCATTTTACTGTGACAACCTTAAGTTTAAGCCTGTGACCCCCATATTCCTGCTCTATCCCTGCTCATTTTACTGTGACAAGCTTAAGTTTAAGCCTGTGGCCCCCATATTCCTGCTCTATCCCTGCTCATTTTACTGTGACAACCTTAAGTTTAAGCCTGTGACCCCCATATTCCTGCTCTATCCCTGCTCATTTTACTGTGACAAGCTTAAGTTTAAGCCTGTGACCCCCATATTCCTGCTCTATCCCTGCTCATTTTACTGTGACAGGCTTAAGTTTAAGCCTGTGACCCCCATATTCCTGCTCTATCCCTGCTCATTTTACTGTGACAAGCTTAAGTTTAAGCCTGTGGCCCCCATATTCCTGCTCTATTCCTGCTCATTTTACTGTGACAGGCTTAAGTTTAAGCCTGTGACCCCCATATTCCTGCTCTATCCCTGCTCATTTTACTGTGACAGGCTTAAGTTTAAGCCTGTGGCCCCCATATTCCTGCTCTATCCCTGCTCATTTTACTGTGACAAGCTTAAGTTTAAGCCTGTGGCCCCCATATTCCTGCTCTATCCCTGCTCATTTTACTGTGACAGGCTTAAGTTTAAGCCTGTGACCCCCATATTCCTGCTCTATCCCTGCTCATTTTACTGTGACAAGCTTAAGTTTAAGCCTGTGACCCCCATATTCCTGCTCTATTCCTGCTCATTTTACTGTGACAGGCTTAAGTTTAAGCCTGTGACCCCCATATTCCTGCTCTATCCCTGCTCATTTTACTGTGACAAGCTTAAGTTTAAGCCTGTGGCCCCCATATTCCTGCTCTATTCCTGCTCATTTTACTGTGACAGGCTTAAGTTTAAGCCTGTGACCCCCATATTCCTGCTCTATCCCTGCTCATTTTACTGTGACAGGCTTAAGTTTAAGCCTGTGGCCCCCATATTCCTGCTCTATCCCTGCTCATTTTACTGTGACAAGCTTAAGTTTAAGCCTGTGGCCCCCATATTCCTGCTCTATCCCTGCTCATTTTACTGTGACAGGCTTAAGTTTAAGCCTGTGACCCCCATATTCCTGCTCTATCCCTGCTCATTTTACTGTGACAAGCTTAAGTTTAAGCCTGTGGCCCCCATATTCCTGCTCTATTCCTGCTCATTTTACTGTGACAGGCTTAAGTTTAAGCCTGTGACCCCCATATTCCTGCTCTATCCCTGCTCATTTTACTGTGACAAGCTTAAGTTTAAGCCTGTGGCCCCCATATTCCTGCTCTATTCCTGCTCATTTTACTGTGACAGGCTTAAGTTTAAGCCTGTGACCCCCATATTCCTGCTCTATCCCTGCTCATTTTACTGTGACAGGCTTAAGTTTAAGCCTGTGACCCCCATATTCCTGCTCTATCCCTGCTCATTTTACTGTGACAAGCTTAAGTTTAAGCCTGTGGCCCCCATATTCCTGCTCTATTCCTGCTCATTTTACTGTGACAGGCTTAAGTTTAAGCCTGTGACCCCCATATTCCTGCTCTATCCCTGCTCATTTTACTGTGACAAGCTTAAGTTTAAGCCTGTGGCCCCCATATTCCTGCTCTATCCCTGCTCATTTTACTGTGACAACCTTAAGTTTAAGCCTGTGACCCCCATATTCCTGCTCTATCCCTGCTCATTTTACTGTGACAACCTTAAGTTTAAGCCTGTGGCCCCCATATTCCTGCTCTATCCCTGCTCATTTTACTGTGACAAGCTTAAGTTTAAGCCTGTGGCCCCCATATTCCTGCTCTATCCCTGCTCATTTTACTGTGACAAGCTTAAGTTTAAGCCTGTGGCCCCCATATTCCTGCTCTATCCCTGCTCATTTTACTGTGACAAGCTTAAGTTTAAGCCTGTGGCCCCCATATTCCTGCTCTATCCCTGCTCATTTTACTGTGACAAGCTTAAGTTTAAGCCTGTGACCCCCATATTCCTGCTCTATCCCTGCTCATTTTTCTAGGAGACGTAGCTACCAGGCTTTTTCTTCATCTTCATTTCAAAAAGTTTATCAGTCATTAGTTGGAAAGATTCAGAAATCAGCAATTATTTTAAAATCTGAAATTTATCATAAATCCTTTTATGCTCAAATGTAAGTTATTTGATATCTGAGCCAATATTTTTTTCCTAAGAAAACAAACTTCTGATATATGAAGGTACATGGTCTATTGTCATATGAGGAATATTTTTTTATATTGGTGTCCATGCATATCAATTTTGCAAGTATTTGAAAGTGAACAGATCACCCTTGTACTTCTGTTGACATTTGATTTCTTGATTGAGGACAAATTGAAATATTCAAATGTACACAAAGCACCAACCTTGACTGACTGTGACTGACCACCTTTCTTTTCAGTGATTTAATCCAGAGCCACCAGAGGGAGAGACTGTCTTCTAGTAAAGCAGGCAGCAGCAACCTGTGGGACGATGCCAAACGCCAACGAGAATGGCTGCAAGAATGGGAAATGGATCGGCTTCGCTCCAAAGTCCGCACCCCTAAAATGTATCCTTTTAAAGATAGATCTGTGATATACTTCTGATTTGACATTGTGTATTGGACTACTGTATTTCCTCTTTTAAGACCATCTAATGTTTGGTTATTCAGGTGTTTCTTCACTCTGGCAATCCTAACAGATGCATTTTTTTGAAAGATGAAAGTGGGTGGGGTATCGTATTAGATTTTAGAAGGTGGACGAGAGGTTCCTCAATAAATAAGAATACCCCAACTGATGCTTGATATAACTTTTTTCTACATTTTCAAAACATTCAAGGATTTGCAGGTCCTTCAAATACTTGCTTCTTTCAATCTCAGGACATCTGGTTTAATACAACCTTTTGCCCATTGTAGGTAAAACAAATAAGAAATTTGATAAGTCCATGGTAAAAGGGTATCAACTGAATGGTATTTCTGGACAGCAAATAATAGTAGTGTATGTTGTGTTATGGTTCTATTAGGTTTAAGTTAAAGACTTCAATTTTCAATTGAGACATAGCAATCAGAGCAATCAGGAATTTAGCCCATTGAAGTTTTCTCAAAGTTGATATGCTATTCTATGCTGCTAAATGATTGATTTATCTTTTGTCTGTTTGTCCTTGACGCTGTGTTCCAGTCTTGAGCATGGCCAGCCCTCCACTGTCAACACATCCATCTATAACAGGAGATACTGAAGCTTACCACATCAACTCAACACCACACAGAATCTCAATATTTACCAGAAATCAATACTGATGTCTTAGTTTTTGATGAATGTTGCCCTTTTTGAGACTACTTAATGATAGTCTTCCTTGTTATTTTGAGGTTTTTTTATACGGTTTTGTATTTATGAACTTCCCTATCTATCACGTTTCCATTTGGGTTATCTCGGGTGAGCCATCATGAGATTACCTTATATCCTCTTATCCTCAGGTGCTGTCCGTGCCACTCTGGAGTCTTGTAATGACAGCAGCTGCTGCTGCTGTTCCTGTGGGATATTGTGGCAAGTCTCAATGTCTGTATCATGATCTCTCCATTGTGTTTAATCTAACTCACTAACTAGTGTTCATTTCCACCTTAATTCAGTCCCACAGTACCAACACGGTCATTTGACTTCTTAAACAAACTAGAGGTGGTAGTTGAGAAATGTTTTATAGCTGTTCTTCTGAGGAATGCCTTCCCCCAAAGTATATTCCAAATTCTTCTTCCCAAACAAGGGCCAAGTCACATACTCCCTCTGGTGGTCAATGGCATGGTTGTGATAAAGTTGGCTGAGTTTCACAAAGTTGTCCTTGGACTAGCTCAACTCTTATGTATGTCTAGTAGTGCAAAATTCTAATGATCAAAATTAAAATGTATGATCTTGTTTATGAATGACACCAATAGCTTTTTAAATTTGCTATGGCCTGATTGTATCAAATTAGAATGATAAATAATAAAGTTTTGGAAGTATGGAAGTAGCAATGAATACTTAAGACATATTGTAGCTTGGAGTGCTTTGTGAAACAGCCCTGGCCCAATACCACAGGTACAGCTGCACTTTCATTCGCAAGAAAACCTAAGACCCTAATGGCCTAGCACAGTGAAAATCATTCAGAATGATCCTTAGCCAAAATTATCTCTCTGACCAATATTGTAGAAGTGTGCCAAGAGAGAAACTCTGTCATGGCACATGTGTACAACGTGAAGCACTCATAGTCGGTTTAACCCATTCATGCTTGTAGCGACCAAAGCATCATGACTATTTTTTTTATACCTTTGTACAAGCAACTTGTTCTGAAAATATTTAAAGAAGAAGTGGGGAGCAGAACACAAACCAAAACTCTACTTTCTAAATGTATGAGTACTTTCAGATTATTTTCACAAGTCATAGGTACAGGTAACAGATCTCTAGGCATGAATGGACTAAAGAAACTAAAGAGGCTCACCCAAGACTGATATTACAGGAACAAGTTCATAGACTTACATGCCCAATAATAGTGATCAGTCTTTTTGATACCATATTTTTGTTATCTTGATTTTCCTAGAAAAAATGTTAGAAAAGAAGGCCATGTACTTAATTTTTAATTTTCAACTAGAACTATTTTTGTAATGAACTAAAGCGGGTGACTGTGGTAACTGTCATGAAGATCAAGTCACTCATTTCTCAGGTATCATCCTATGCTACATCTCTTCATGTGTCCATAATACTCGTACTCAGATGAGTGAAAAGACTTCCCTAAGTGGACGCACTATTGTGCATCCGGTAATTTTGCTCTTGCATGCAAAATTGATAATAGCAAACCCTGAAATCATACATTAAGCAACTTAGTGGAGTAAGAGAGTGCATTGTGTGCTGTTACAAGGTACACTAGTGAGGAATAACCTGCAATGAATGTGGCATAATACAAGATTGACTTACGAGAAAGTAGAATTGCTACCCTGATTTGTCTAGTGATGTAGAAATACTTCAAGATAGGTTATATGTGCTTTATGTGCTGATGTGAATTTTTACTGCACTTCATGACAGTGTAGAAGTGGTGTCTTGCACATGACTGAATTGTTGCAAACTAGAATCTTTCAACATGAACACATCCTTGCCTTATTTCCTAACTCATCTAGAATAACAGTAGGGTGTAGCTATATGGACACTGAATGGCTGGAAGGGAGCTGCCATTTTATTGCCATGTTTGGAAAGGTTGTTAATATTGTACCACTATTTGTGGAAATGGTTTGATATTTCCATGAGTGCTATTTGATATGTATGACTGTATAATGTACAAGAGAACATTTGTAGATTTTGTATATAATGTGATAATCATCACTTGAGGCAAGATGCGTTAGAACATGAATATGGTGCTTAGTAAACAATATGATATGATACAATGAAAGCAATATTATCGTATAACTACCCATACCGTCCTTACTGGTGTAGTGATATGAGGTGATGCCGTAGAGGCTGTTTGTAAATATCTCTATTGATAATGCTGTACACTAGCAGCAAGGAAGTGTAAATACTTGGTGACATCAAGGAATCATGACTGTGAACATTTTTGATTGATGAATGGCTGTTCATTTATTTATTATGTAAATAAAATAATGAATTGATTAGAAATAAGTGTTGTTTTAATATGTTTGTTTTTTGATGATTTATTTCAAACTCACACTGATTTTAGATGGAATCCATAGTTCCTTGAAAATAATTCCATTTATCCACTTTTAAATGGAGTGCATAGATTTTTGAAAATATGATCTATAAACAAAACCCTTTTTGTGGATTAATGGTTATCTTCTTATATGTATTGATTCTACCTTTTGATATCATTACCTGGTCAGTGGTCACCAAGCTCCAAGCTCTTGATATGCCATCAATTAGGCAAACATTTAACATGTGACTGTAGCAAAATGTGTAGGGCCATGCATACATAGTTCTGCTTGTCTAAGACTGGAATCGTAGTACATCTTGTGTAAGACTATAATCATAAATTAGCTTGGTCTAGACTAACTATTGCATGGCTTTTTTTAGACCATAGAGCCATAGCACGAATTGTTTGTGACCACATAACCTTCGCATGGCTTGTTTGAGACTATAGAGCCAAAGCATGTCTCTTTTTGATACTATATAACCATAGTAGAGTTTGACTATTATACAAATATGAAATTCCTGTGGGGTTGCCAACATGATTATCTACCCCGAGTGAGCATTGTCAACCGAGGGCGTAGCCGGAGGGTGACAATGCTCACGAGGGGTAGACTATCATGTTGGCAACCCCACAGGGATGTCATATTTGTTTTATTATACCCAAGAACACCCCCTTATCCCCAGGCACCCAAAATCCATGACGAAACTCACTTGGGCGATGGTTATTTGGTTCACGGATCCTTCCCAGACCAATTTTACAGGGTCGGGAGGGAGGTAATTAAAAATAAAGTTGTTTTTTGTCTTCTTTTTTTTTAACACATGTAAATCTAAATAAGCAAACAGTCGAGAGGAATGTAAAAAAATAAAGGGATGTTTTGGGTTGTACTAAAATACATACTTAAACCATTTTTTTGAATATCAAAAGAATGATTTTTGATAAGATGATGCATTTCAACAACACTGTACTGCATTGCTATTGTAATGCTGTATTACTCTCGTATTAATATTCTTGTAGTTTTATTACCATCCATGGTAAATTTATTGTAGGTTTGGTGTACCTACTTATGGCTCGGCAGCAGAGCACAAAATAAAGTGGGGGGATTACATTTATTTTCCCGTCGGGTCTATTCCACTTCGATCAACGGATTCGGGAACCAATAAATCAAGTAACCGTCGCCTTGGGCAATGCAATATCGAAGCAGCAGGTTTACCAGACTGTCTGTATTGTTTTGTTTTTTACATGCAACTGAATAAAAATGATTTAAAGATAAAAAAAGGTTTACCGTGTTGACCATGCTGGGATGTCCTATTTGTTTTATCATACCAAACAACCTACCATCTAAACTGGGTTGAGATTTTACTTTTTTCTCTAAATTGAGACACTCGCGAATGTTTCCTTTATCGTTGTTCTCAACAATAACATAATTCCATTGTTGACGGAGGAATTCTGCTCAGGCATTGACACATTTCGCCACGCGTGGGGATCTTTAAAGCATGACGTCCTCAACAATATAGGGAATCACGAAACGGCACCTTAACAACTGGTGCTAATACGTCGTCTCCTTGACAGCAGGTGCTAATACGCTGAATGGTGACCGCTGTCAAGGAACCTACAGAGAGACCGTTTGCCAACAGTCTTGACACATGGCTCTCATCCAAAGGATAAGAGTATCCTCACGTGAGGTATAATACATAACCATAGCATAGCTTGTTTGAGACGTATAACCATAGCTTATCTTATTTGAGGCTAACTTTAGTATGGCTTGTTTGATTCTATATAACCATAGCATGGCTTGTTTGAGACTATGACCATAGTATAGATTGTTTGAGACCATAGTAAACTATATCTGAGAGTGGGGGCGTAAAATGTGACATATAGGATATAAATTGATCCATTTAATGATCATTTTTAATAAATGATCTATTTCACCTTGAATTTTCGATAACATTTGGCTACTTTGTACCCTATTTTTTAGGTTCAAGGGTTAAAATTATACCGTGTTTGGGGGAGAATGGAGCAATTCAAAGCGAGAACGTCCAATTCAAAACGTATAACAATTTATTGAAATATGTACACGGTAACAATAACAGGTCAAAGTTCGATTATTTACAATGTCATCTTTGTTTATATGTATATCAACATTGGTAAAACAGGAATGAGAAGTAAAGGGAATTGAACAAGATCAGGCGATTAAAAATATACATTTATACATCTATTTGTACAGTCGGTGGGCAATGATGGGAATAGGTCTTAAACACCACGCACAGAAAGAGAGCCCAACAAACAGCAGCATCACTGCTGGCGTACATATTTCCAGGCAGTTTCTGACATAACAGTGGACAATTGATAAGCAAAGCATTCACGCTATCTGCAAAATATTTTTGAGTCGATTGGTTTATAGAGATCTTTATTCAAATTGAATATTAGTAACTCTATGGAATAGAATTGATGTAGTTAGCATGAAATGTAATGCGAACTACAAACACATCATTGCATTGAGTGTATTTGCTGGCCGAGATCATATCATCCAGAGGCGGATTGTCAATACAACAGTAGAGCTTCTATGGAATTTGGATTATCGGCATTTTATCTGCCATATAAAATGCATTAAACCGTGAACCTTCTCATGCTCACCAAACTTAGGAGTTCTGATAAATGATGCTCTAGCATTCATAGTATCTATAGGAAGTAATCTGAACGAATATATTCAATGGACTTTTATGGGGGGTAAGACTTGCACATAAGCGCTATACATGTATTTACTTTATAATGGTATAGCAGTGAATATCGGTAGTAGGTTTTATATAGATGATCATTTGGGGGCAAATCTGGAGAGCTGACTCATATACAAGAATGCTTTGCTGGAATCTGAAAGGTGGATGTTTTGTCCACGCTTAAATACATTGGCCAGGATGCACTACACTTGATTGTTTTAGGATAAACCTTGATACTGTTGTGCCGCACATATGCACTTTACCCTGATTCCAGATAGTCTTATCCAACCTCAGAAACGCCATGGTTCATGATTCAGGCGTTTGGATGTGACTTGATTTCCAAATGAATGGTGAAGTAGGCTTTTAGCGTGTTGGCCACTGTTGTCCCAGCTGGTCTAAGCTATTAGCAGCAGCTGCGGCTTCCTACAGCATTGCGCATTGCTGGGTCGAGCACTCTACAGTGAGCACCTACATACATTGAGCGCCTTTTCACTTCCAGGCAGTCCGCCGCAAATGCACAAAACCCGTCTCTGCACTTGATGTATATTGAGCATTTATTAATCCAGAACGACTCAATTCAAGAGGTGACATTTTGGATTGAGGGAGCAATATTTTGGTAGGCCACGCGAAGTTGTGCGGAGACTGAGCACCCGCAACCGCACGTCAGGTGGAGAAGAAATAGGTCTATCTCACTAAACTCTAGAGACAAAAGCTGATCACCTCCTTTAATCTCAATATTTGGAATTTCGGCTTTCGTCACATTTTCTGCCATTATGCGGCTAAGTCACCAGAGTACTCGGCAAAACCGCCGGCTATCTCAAAGTCTCTGGCAACTTTCTCATTTGCCCCGGCCGTGATTCGAACCTGGACAGCGGTGAGAGACAGCTAGCGCTAGCAGTCAGTCGCAACGCCTTGAACAACACGGTCATCAGGACTGCTGGCGTCTTGGCCATTTGGTGCCTGGTCACAGAAAACATGATGACAGAAAACTACATGTGGCAGCCTGGACATCTAGGCTAGGCGTCTGGTTGTACCGTCTGCAAGAGACCCATGCCGTCTAGCTCAGCTACTGGAAATAATCTCCAGTTAATGCCTCATTACAGGGCTCTCATTAACAGCCGTAATACTCTTACTATATATATGGTAAGTATATGGCAACATTTCCTTATATGGTAATACATAACGACCTTGTGACGACGCTTAAAGGTTAGCGTCATCATGGGTATGCCAGTGACCATTGCTTTGTAAGAAGAGTTGACGCCTATGGTTTTGAAAAAACACTATCTTATATTTCACCAGATTCATATTAAAGAATCATATTAAGTGAACATTTGCGTGATCAAAAGTATATGAACATTACGCCTTGTAACTTCTATAACGGAATGCATGTAATTGTGCACGAACAAATGAATTATGATTTCTAAAAATGAAAAGTTCACACATAAGATGTTAATCTATGTACATGATTGAAGTTAGTGTATGTAATGTGACAGGCTCTCATGACGTGGTCATGTGTTAGAGCGCCCTTAACGTATGAACGTCTAGGCAGCCAGTCTCTCCTCAGGCCGACGACACACTCGGCTGGCATTGCAATTGATATTTTCCTGCGTAGTTTGACTAGATTTAATAACACTTAACAGAAAAAGCTATATAGGAATCAGTTTTCAAATGCATTATTTTCTATCTACGTATACCTTTCGCTCATAATGCCAAACTAGAAGTGAAATGAACACAGCCGAGGGCAAGAAAGACCACACCACCCGTGCATGGAAAGTTAGCATTTAAGATTTGGTCGACTGAAGCTCCTAATATCGTACACATGCGTGCTTGTCGAAATACTACATGCAATTTCACATCTTTCATCTTAAGATTTTGAAGTATTAAGTCTACAAAGTCTACTGTATTAAAATGTCAGTCTAGTAGTGCTAGCTAGCAGTAAGGAATTAAGTAGTATCTGAACAGCCGTCAGTTCATCGATGCGCCACCTAGGCCCTTGGCGGAAGACCTGCTCCGCTCTCGTCTGCGGCCGCATGACGTCACCAAAGTTGAGCATCTATCATTTGCCTTTATTCAAAGCATCTGCAACGAAAGAAGTCGTATGATATTGAAACCTAAATATTTTTGTTGAATTGATTATATGGAATTTACCAAAAATTTGATGCACGTTGAAAATCAATAAACACACAGATGGTGTATGGTTACCGCATCATGTTACATGAACTTAAGGGTACTTTCGAAATAAAAACACACACACACAAAAGAACCTCCTATTGTCATAAGCTTCTAAAATCTAAAAATGACACTAACTTTTTAAAATCGATTTTCAATGCCTAACCAACCAATTTATTTTCATGTTGATGGTACATTTGATAATTACAAAGAGTGCATTGTGGAAGATTGGCTTTCTTCCATTTTGTACATAAACGATTTTCTTGCAGAACATCACTAAGTGTCTTTAAAGACAATTAATTTGCCTTCAAAGGCCTTTGAATGGTCACAATACAAATATAGATCATTAATTTGCCTTTAATGCAATCATCTGCCTCGCAAGGTAAGTGAACATTTGTCTTTAAAGACAAATCATTCTCTTTAAAGACAGATCAGTTGTCTTTAAAGGCAATGCATAAGCCTATCGGAATATTTGTCTTAAAAGACAAATGAATTGTCTTTAAAGGCAATACATTCCTCACTAAAGGCAAACAGATTGTCTTTAAAGATAGATAACGGCATACTCGTATGTCTTTAATGGCAAACGATTTGTCTTAAAGCCAAATGAATTATGTTTAAAGACAGGTAACCCTGTTTTGTCAGACAGCTGATAATATAAATGCAGGTAGGCATAAAGTAGTTCCGTTGTGAAGCCTGTTGTTCGAATACAGAATATATACAATGGATGTCAGCACTGCCAGAATGATGTCGGCCTTAAAAGAAATTGAATATGTTAGAGCTGCAAATGCCAGTGTGGCTGCGCAGGAATACGTGAGATCGTATTTCACCACAGTACTTTCCTGCGCACTAATTCCCGCCATATGAGGAATATACTAACTGATTTATTTTATATTTGTCGTTCATGACAATTCAGTAGTCTTTGAAAACAAATGATCTGCCTTTAAAATTAAACGAAATGCCTTTAAAAAAAACGACTAATCTTTAAATACAGATAGTACATTCCTGCCAAGACGACTTTTTGACGGCACTTGTGTAGGTGAAGTTGACCGTATTGAAAAGGAGTAGGGATGAGAATCTAATCTGACTTCGGTTGAGTGAGTTGACAATTCAGTTATCATAACATGTTGATATAAACATGTCAATATATAAATTCACGACACACACAGTACACTGCGTTTGCTCAAAGGTACGCCCCACTATCCCATGAGAGGATCGCCAGCGTTGAGCAGTAACTGTCGAGGGCGAAATGAAATATTAATTGAACTGTCAATCATCTCACTCACATGGGCAACTTGTAATGGGATCCCTACAACCTACCGTCATCACAGCCGTGCCAGCTAGGTCCAGAGGGAGAAGGGTGTCAGTCAGCATTCACATTACTTATAAAACAATATTGTCAACCAGTCAAAACATACACTGTTCAGCCCACTCCAGAGGACAGGTAAGATAACCCAGTTCCCCTGGACATTGTCGCATGGATACATGCTACTTTTGACAGTAACTTCTAAATAAAGAATGATTTTGAAAAACGTTTAAAGTGGAATTATTTTCTGTGCAAAATATCATAAGTTTTTCGGTCATTAATCAATTACTTTTGTATATATTTATACACACACACACACATATATATATATATATATATATATATATATATATATATATATATATATATATATATATATATATATATATATATATATATATATATATATATACATATATATACATATATATATATATATATTTATATATATATATATATATATATATATATATATATATATATATATATATATACATATATATGCCGTATATATATATATATATATATATATATATATATATATATATATATATATATATATATATATATATATATATATATATATATATATATATATATATGTCTGTTGCGCATGCGTACCTTAGGGCAGACAGAAGTGTCCCACCTCCTCCAGTGTCTCGGGATCCTCTCCGCAGATACATTTCTCGAACTCGTTGCACTTGCCGTGGACATTATATTTAGCGAAACATTTATTGTTGCATATGTCGTTTTTACATCCGCGTGGACATTCTGAGGGGATGCTTGGATCTCCTGTGATCAGAAACATACGATAAAAGATTTAAAAAAAAGTAAAGCTCAACTTGGCTTTACCAATCTAAGTTCACAAACGACACGTACTTCTACATAGACAATAAAGGAGTATACACATTTACACACTGGAAAACCGATGGAACAGAACTACTGGAAACCGAGAATGATTTGTTAGAAGTGGTGTAGGGAAGAGGTTTACAAATGGAGAGGAATTGAGAGAGGAAGAATGTTGGGTTGTCAATGGATGCTGTATATTATATGAAGAGCGCTGTAAAGGAATTTCTCGGGAAAGATTGTCAAAGAACGCCATACTATGAAAAGGATTGTGGGTGAGCGGTCAAGAGCAGGAAGCTGGTAGGGAATGTCCAGAGAAAGGTTGTAAACGAATGCTACTGATTGGAATGGGTTCCGAGTGTGCGGTCATGGGATGTAAGAATGGTGGCCGGGAGGAGAAGGAGGAGGAGGAGAAGGAGGGGGAGAAGGAGGGGGATGATGATGATGACGACACCGCCTACCGCCGGCCTAGGATTAATTGCAATGGCCAGTGTGACGTGAAGCGTCCTTACGGGGGGCAGCAGCTGGGGAGGATCTCGCCCATCCATCACTGCTACTCACTACACCAGATTTGTGAATAGAAAATGATTATCGCGAGACTGGATTATTCCCCGCTGCTTAAGTTATAACAATGATAATCAGGCCACGGCTGCCTCCGCCCATTAATAACCATCATCAGCACTGTCACCCTGCCTCGCAGTATTACACTACTTGCCAACGCTTCCGTGGCTGACGAAATTTGAAAGACCAATCGAACGAGGAAATCCCATTTAGTGCGGTCCTAATACCCTGTAAACTCTACTTCCCATCATTAATGCCCTGCCAATATTTGTTCTCTGATTGATTGATTGTCTGTTTTTGGCTGAATTGATACTTGAACAATGCGTCGTTGCGAATGGAGGAGATCAATTAAGCGGGGAGCTGCGGGGTTTACACAGTGCATATTTCAGTATGAAGGAAGAGTACTGCTCGAGTGAAGGGGCATACGCTTCCTAGTATAACATTAGATGAATACAAGAATGGATACTATCTGTCGAGAGACCAACTACTCTTTGGGCCCTTAGCGATAGAAAAAATGGCGGACATCACTCTCTCTTTCACAGCCGCTAGAAATTGTTTTTTGGCGTTTAAAACACTATTTGCTCATTATAGTCTGCCAAACTGGTGTATATATGGAAATAAAGATGGCAGAAAGTAATTAAGATGGATTTAGGTTGGTATGTCGCACATTCCTATGAGAAATCATTGTCGTTACAGGTGTGACGAAAATCTCTGTCGGATTCGAGTTTGGCCACCGCTTTTTTCATTTTCTTTGTGACAAATCGTTCGAGTTTGCCATCCAAACTTGGCATATCTCTTTGGAGCACGAAGTCGTGTATAGATGAACATACGTTTTGTCTCAATTCTGCAAAATGTTGATTTTTCCCATTTGGTGTATCCCTTCAGATCATTCCAGCCAGTGAGCCAAGCGATCAACCATACTTAATGAATAAGTAAGGGTTGTCAACTTGTCACACGAATGGATATATAATAAATGCATCACTACCTTCAGTTTAAATGGCACTGACTGTGTAATTGCCATGTCCACGCAGGACTCTGCTAGCACAGTTACATTTTAGAATGAACAAAGGGTAGTTTGTTTCCCGAAAATATTCATTGTCATTATTCGACAATATGAAGTGCTATTTGATTTGATTGATTTTAAATAGATTGATTAAAAAAACACGATTCCTAACGTTCTAAATCAGCTAGTAATTATGTTACTCTCTCACTTTATATGAGCAAGGCATGTAGATTGTAAAAGGAGACTGATATCTACCCGTGCCGTTAGAATTCCAAATCCTGCTGTCTTGTTTGATTAAAGTCAATTTGTGACGCGTTTTGGGAAGTCGTTTCATATTCCCGTCACAACTCTTTTCAAATTGACAAACTGGGCCAGGACGTATTTTCGACGTTCCCCTGGACATAAAATGGCGGAAATACGATTCACCCAATTAGCTATGGACGAGTTCCAGATAGGCCCTCAACATCGATCAATGAGCTGGGGAAATTTGATGTGGAAGTGGATTTAAGAAGCTGTTTCCTCTGGCTGATTATCAATCAGGTTCGTGATTGACCAGCTCGCAGGACTCATCAATGGCATCGACCATGCCCCCCTCCCTCCCTCCCCCTCCATCGGCCCCTCTAGCTGCTAGCACTGTAATGATTGCGCATGTTGACTCTGCCACCACCACCGGTGTGCCACGAAAACAGCCCCACCCCCCATATTTACTAGGAAAATTGCCCCCAGGGAAATATTTCCTAGGTAATCTTCATCCTACCCTGAAAATAAATTTCTCCCATAGTAGGGATATTTTTCAAAGGAAATTTTATTCACTGGGGAAGTTTTCTTAGGAAGTTCAACAACACGTAGGTGATATTTTCTAGGAAGTTTTACCCCTGTCGATTAAAATTCTTGATGATCAACACACACTTAAATGCGTTCTGCACATGTATTTCACAATTTTAGTTTCCTCTAGTCAAAATTTAACAGAGTGAGGAGGTACAATTTTGATTGTTTTCTTTTCCATTTTAAAGAGGTAATGGCAAACCAGTATATTTCATTTCCTAGGAAAATATATCCCCAGCGATGGCCGGGAGGGGGTGGGCAGAATTTCAGGATTCACTGTTACACCGGTACTATTTCGCGGACGACCTTGGACGTCATTCACGGTGGCAAATAGCATTGACAAGATGACCCATTGCAAAAAAACAATCTCCAGCGGCACCGAGTCGGCCCGAATTGCTACCCTAGCATCTGCGTCAACACACACCAAATCATTTAACAGGGGTATTATAAAATTGTTCTTTACCATATCATGATTTTAAACGTGATACAAACTAAAGCCTGCGTGCAGAATTCGCATTTACGTTGAATAAAATGGTTGTATGGAAAATGGTATTTCTGGTATGAGTTCTGTAGCTCTGTTTTGCGGTATATCTAGGGAAAATTGGTGTACCATGCCAAGTTGACCAACCAGACGGGACCAACATGAAGCTACCTTTCCTGTTTGTATATATAGTATCACAAGCGTCGAGTGTGCATCGCACTTTTTGCAATGGGTCCACTCGTCAGCGGTACTTGCCACTCTGAATGACGCCTCAAAATTTTACGGCATAATAGTTGAAAGCAAGTTGTCATTCTGACCGCATCGACCAGGCATCGGGAAGGGGGTTTGGGGTGATTGAACGATATTGAAGCAGGGGGTTGGTTTGGATTAGATCATGGCTATGTGATAGGCAGCGGGGAGGGTCTGGATGACTAATGGCCCCAAGCGTGGACAGTAGAGTTAGGTAAGATGACTGGCGCTGGATCCGCACCAACTCATGACGTATCTGCCCTACATGCCGCCGCCGCCGCCGCCGCCGCGATCAATGGCAGCACGGTCAAGTGAACTATCATAGAGATGTACATTCTCCGCATCTGAATTGATATGATCGCTGTTATTGCTGCTCACTTCGCCTTCCAAACACAGCTTTGGTATACACACAGACACCAGAATGGTGTGCCACGGCATGCGCCATCGCTACCCAAATAGTTGACATCAAAACCTCAGAACATCTGAACACCTCAGGAGCAGCGCCAACGAGCTCACGAGCTCTTCACATCTCGTAGTAGTGGAGGGGCCTATGTCCATTTTGTGGGGTCCAGTGGGAATTTCACATACATTTTGATTTTTTTGCTGAAAAAGCTTCTTAGATATATAAATGAGTAATTAAAACATGGCACCAATTTTTTCGACCATGCGGTGGTCATTAATTATGCTAATTAAGAATGACATCATCTGTTGCTTGTCTAGGTAACTTTTCAAGCATTACATGGTAATTGAACCTGAAAGAAGCTATATATTTATATGTTAATCACTAATGAAAGTCATTTGAGTGCTCAAATAATTTTTCTGTTGCTCTTGAAAAAAAATGAATTTTGCAAATTAGAAAATATGCTAATTAGGCAAAAACAATACCTTCTGTTAATAGCGGGGCGGCTAAGACAAAAATTGTGCACTTTGTGCGAAAAGCGTGAAACTTGGTACAAATATACTTTGAGTGATGCTGATCAATATTCCTAATGGATGCAGGGCGTGAGTTACCATAAAAGACTATTTTTGGGGCATTTTAGGCAAAAAATGTCATAAAACGTGATTTTTTGGGAATATGTTAATAAAAAATCTAGAGAAGAGAGTGGAATCTCCAAACTTAGCACAAATACACTTCCTGGGTTGCTGATTATAACTGATGTAATAAATATTATGAAGTTGACACATAGGGTGTGTTTTTGGGGTGTTTTCAGCAAAAAAGAGTAGAAAAGGTGAGATTTTTGGGATCTGACAATAGAAATCCTATGCCTGAGAGTAGAAGCTGAAAACTTCACACAAGTACACTTAGAGAGTTATTGATAATGACTGTCATCAGTAAAATTTGGGGAAGACCCCTTAAGTGACTGCATTTTTGGGTTAATTTAGGCATAAAATGTCATAAAACATGATATTTCGGGAATATGTTAATAAAAAATCTAAGGAAGAGAGTGGAACCTCCCAACTTGGCACAAATACACTTCAAGGATTGGTGATTATAACTGATGCAATAAATATTATGAAATTGACACATAGCATGTGTTTTTGGGGTGAGATGTGAGATTTTTGGGATCTGACAATAGAAATCCTATGCCTGAGAGTAGAAGCTGAAAACTTCACACAAGCACACTTAAAGAGTTATTGATAATGACTGTCATCAGTAAAGTTTGTGGATAACCCCTTAAGTGACTGCAATTTTGGGGTAACTGGTATAATATGTATTATGAAATTGACACTAAGGGTGTGTTTCTGGGGTATTTTCAGCAAAAAAGAGTAGAATAAGTGTGATTTTTGAGATTGACAATAATGCCTAGGAGCAGAAGCTTAAAACCTCACACAAATGCACTTAGAGAGTTACTGATAGTGACTGTCGTTAGTATGAGAAAAAAACTTAGTGACTGCATTTTGGGGGTTATTCAAGCAAAAAATGACCACAAAAAGTTAGATTTTGGCAATGTAACCAAGAACAAACATACTTCAGAGTAGAAAGTACAAACCTCACACAGATATTCTTTGAAGGTTATTGATTAAAACTGCTTTGGTTAAAGATATAGTGCCTGATTTTAGGGTAATTTTTATTGAAAAATGACTGAAAATGAGATTTTGGGGATCTGCGGCAAAAAAATCTACACTTCTAAGTAGAAACTGCAAACCTCAAGCAAATATTAATGCAATATATTGAATGAAACTGCTAAAAGTGCAACTTATGAAATAAACCAATACTGCATGTATAATTAAGATCCATTACAATAATTGAAACAAGATATTGGATTCTATCAAGAGTGTTAAATATTATTGATTGTGTAGTTTGGAATGATTCTGTTAAATAGTATTCCTATATTGTTCACTTTCTTAGATTTACAATACTGAATTGACACATTAACAGCATTTTAAATTCATATGAGAATGAATCTTAGGCGTACAGCTTAATCCACTAGCCCCATAGCGCGTGGCTAGGGGAAATTGAGCTGGGGTACAACTACAATAATATTTGACTTAGTAGCCCGACTGGCTAAAAGAAAAGTGACATTTTAAGATCATGTTAAGAGGATTATATGTTCAGTTGAAGAACACCATTTGACACTTCAGTTGTCATTTAGCACAGTTTCAAAATGAAATATATAACAAAGAAAAGATAGCTTACAACTAAAATTGTTTTGGGATAGGAATACAGTAGGACATGTAGAACTGAGTATAGATAGGGCTATAAGATCTTGGGTGGAGCTATGGCAATTTAGAAACCAGAAGTCCTGCAGTCTACCTGAGATTTTAACCAAAACCTGAGCCCTAGAATCTCAAATAATACAAACATCAATCAATCTCCGCATGCTTGTTGTACCTGGATCGATTGGTGCCTCAACTACAATAGAATAGATAGTGTGGTTCCAAAGGTTTTTGCTGACTTAACCTTCACTCTATTCATCATCTACTTGTGAAGCATTCAATAATTTGAAGGTGGACCAGTATAGATATGTTTGATCCATAACAAGTCCTAGGTAGCATCAACCAATGTATGCTGATAGTTCCTCCTCTTATGTGTCTTCCTGATTGGTAATACTTTAGAAGATACCTCTAACATATAACACTGAGATCATAAGATATCTAAAATTATTGTAGATAATATTGTGAATAAAAATTCTTCTCAAATCTTCCAAAATATTCTCACAAAAGTTAGATATTTCAAAATTAGTAAGGCCTCTTTGACTGAATAGTTCAAGGTATTGATTTAGTCATATGTATTCTGCAAGGAATAATATGGAGTATGTTTAGGTCCTTCATTTGTTTAACATACTTAATTTTGCTTCATATAACTAATTTTGCATACATTATTTACTTATTGATTCAGACATTTTGCATTGAGATATTAACCAAACCATATCTTGATCGAAAATTTCAACCTTTTTATTGATGACATATGGCTAATGTAGCGCCTATTCTACTTGAATGACACACACACGCAAATGTCCTATGGCTAATGTGGTGTCTTTTCTACTTGAATGACATCCACACGCATATATATATATATATATATATATATATATATATATATATATATATATATATATATATATATATATATATATATATATATATATATATATATATCGCCTGTTGCAAGATAAACCCCCTAAGATGGTGTTTATAGACCCAAATCTAGATCAAAACAATACTCTGTCTAGTACCTAATGCCAATACATAGGGAGAAGTAAGGTAAGTTTTGATACATAATATCATTGGTGTGTAACAACCCTATGTTAGAAAAAATGAGTAAATTATGTATAAAAATGGCCAAAATAGGCTGTAACAAATGGCCACGACAAATTTTGTCTAAAAGTAGACAGCAATAATGTTTACAAATAATGTCAACTTTGGGGTTTGTCATGTGTCAAACATAAAGGCAGACATCAGTTGTGCAGCTGCCAAAGTGCCATTTTCCAGATGCCTTTTGGCAGAGAGATAGGTTATTTGCCATTTTCATGTTTTCATGTAACATTTTTACCTTTTTTTTCAATGGGTAAATGCATGATAGTATACTACTTCTATACCTCTATTAGAGATTAGTAATTTTGATATTTTCTGATAAACTAATGTCGTACCTCTCTAAAAACCATGCGGATAATTAAAGATGTTAAACTATATTTTGTGGGAAACCAACTATATTTCCTCAGATGAATTTCCGAAACAAGGTTGTCCCATCAGAAGAGCCATGTGTTCTCCTAAATGGTAGTGAGATTTCAAAGAAATAGGGTAGTGGGCACAAGGTCCCTTGGAGTAGCCTACATACATGACACAAAAATACTTGGAACACCTCATTTTCCTAGGGGAAAAAATAATTTGTCCCGTCCGAAGAGTTTTCTTATTTGTTCACTTATGGGATGGGCTTAGTATTTTTTTGCATATATGCCAAACACAAAGATCACTTCAGTAGCAGAGATGCGCTGGCACCTTTTCAGCAAACGGCAGTTCACTGATGAGAAACTCCCTCCAATAGAAGCTGCGCTTGAGCAAAAGATTAAGAGGTCAAATTATGTAACTCTTTCTTGGAAACAAGCTGGTGAAGCCAAGCCAACCCTTCCACCACCAATGTCACATGGTTAGTGTATGGAAGGGGAAGTGCTCCGGCCTGTCACTACTGTACTCCCACCAGCTCCTGAAGCGGTACTGCAACTAGTGAAATGTGCATGTAAGGGAAACTGCACAAAAAAGACATGCTCATGTAAGAAACACAGCATGTATTGCACAGACATGTGCACCTCATGTGAGGAAAGCTGTGAGAACAGAAATGTCACTGTGTCAGAGGACAGTGAAGATGAAACCTCAGTAGACTTTTAAGGTGGGTTGGAAACCTTACTTGATCTGTGTCCTAGGGCAAAACGTGTAAATTTTGAATGCTAATATACACACTTATGTGATACAAATACATCATTTTTTTAAAAGGATTTAACAGATTTCATACAATTTGTCTATTTTATGTGTTAAGTGAAATTTGCCCATGCATTGTAGACTAAAGAAATGTATTAAGTTGAATTAGACCAAATATTTTGACAAATAATCCAGGATATTGTCAAAAATGTCAATTTTTGACCCAAAATGTTGAAAAACATTAAGTTTTCAGGTCCAAAGGTGAGTGATTCAGAAACTAGTGGCTATTGTAGTACAAATACATATTATTCAAGCATATTTTAATTATAGTAGTTGACACCTTAGTATCACGACCAAAAAAAATGACAAAAAGTGGATTTTTCATATAATACCTATGATGTCATACCTAATTAGCATAAAAACGCCTTTCCGTATTTGGAAAAAATTGGTGCCGTGTTTTATTTTATTCTACCCTGTATGAAGAGCAAAATTCAATTGAAAAATCAAAATGTATGTGAAGTTCCCACTAGAAATACATAGGCCCCCCCACTATAGGTCTTTTCTCGATGTTTTATGAACAAACGGGACAGGGGTATTGCGTTCAGAATAAGAAAGGTTAACATCTCGGAGGCGTGCACATCAGAGGGTTTCACTGTTTATCGTATAGCCCATCCACACCGAGGGAACGTGGCTTATTTCATACATTTTTGACTAAATTGTATTTTTGAAAAAAGCTGGTGAGTTTATCAACTCTCTTACCTACTTTTCTTAACGTCAAATGTGTTGTTCTACACAAAGAAAGATGAATACTGCATTGGTAAACTCATCAAATGAGTGTGCTACATCTCCAAGAAAATACTTCATACTCCTTTCTCGCTGTGCACATGGATGCAGCCAATGTACTTGGATACGGGATTTGTTAAACGTCACGTGTTCTGCTCTACCAATGCTAAATCACCAACAGGCAGCACGGTTACTAACCCAGGTGACACCACTTTCTCAACTGCCCCGAGCAGTATTAGAACCAGGGGCCCTAAGTATAAAGCTCTTATGTTCTGCTTGCGAGGTGCTTGTGGTTAAGAATACAAAGGGAGAACAATAGATTTTCTAACCACAAGCACCTCGCAAGCTCTACGTAAAGTTTTATACTTAGGGCCCCAGGAGCCGTGACTGTGGTGAGACACGGCCAACAATAGCAGCGCACCAGCCTAGAACAGGATTAGCTGCCTAGTAACAATTTAGATGATCATAACTGGTCCTATAAAGAACGTGCAGCTCCTCTACGTCTTCGTTGCCTAATCGCAGTCTATGCATGTTTGAGACCCTAAAGAGTGTCCAACAGTATGGCAATGCTTTTCTTTCGATGTCATATCACATAACCTTCCATTGTTTAAGGCCCCGCAGAGAGTGCAGCAGTAATATACTTTTCGCTGTCCAATCACAGAACTAGATCTAGTACATTGTTAAAGTCTCCGAACAGTAGTCTGAAGAGTATGCATTATATTGTCACATTCTCTCCGCTGAACAATCACAGTCAGTATATTGATAACGCCCCGAACAGTGAGCTATATAATTAATCAACGCCTTGAAGAGGGAACAGCCATATTGCTAGCTTTTCTCCGCCGGCTATCGCAGTCCATGTGTTGTTAACGCCTCTAAAGACGGTTGCAACCCCTTTTAATTATCAATAAAACCCGGATCCGTGAGCTACTGTATATATATATATATATATATATATATATATATATATATATATATATATATATATATATATATATATATATATATATATATATATATATATATATATATATATATATATATATATATATATATTGTGAGCTACTGTATATATATATATATATATATATATATATATATATATATATATATATATATATATATATATATATATATATATATATATATATATATACTGAGGAATATAACTCATGATCCTCAATTCTATTTTGCAATATTCTATTACATGTACTTAGATGTATTTTGATTTTTATGGCGATCATAGTCAATAAATATACATACATATTGCAACTGGGCAGTTAGTTCGTGATGACTGCCCAGCCCTGACTCTCCAATTCCAATTAAGGTTGGGATGCTTTCTTGCGATCTATTTGGAATGTGTCCAGATTGCGTAAAGCAATCGTGGCGGCGCTGATACCGTTTCTGACTGAATGGGATGGCATGGATTATTAATTAAGTCAGCAGTTTGATCTAATTATATTATTCTTAATTGAAGCGCGGTCGATGATAACCAAGTGTAAGATAGTGCGGTCCTTGGTAACTGGGGCGGAGTGTCATCTATTGCTAGAGAACTTATTTAACGAAAACGGAAAACGGTAAAATATTTAAGATACAAAAGCAACGTAACGGATGAGGAACGAGGCTCAAGGGATTGGAACCGCTGACCTTGATCAGGAATAAAAGATGAGGGACAAGGGATTGGAATCAAAGACCTTGATCAGGGATAAGGGATGAGGATCAAGGGATTGGAATCAAAGACCTTGATCAGGGATAAGGGATGGGGATCAAAGGATTGGAACCGCGTACCTTGATCAAAGATAAGGAATGAGTGTCAAGGGATTGGAACTGTGGACCTTGATCAGGGGTAAGGGATAAGGATCAAAAGATTGGAACCATGGGCTCGATAATGGATAGGGGACAATGGATTAGAACCGCGGACCTTGATCAGGGATAAGGAATGAGGGACAATGGATTAGAACCGCAGACCTTGATCAGGGATAAGGAATGAGGGACAATGGATTAGAACCGCGGACCTTGATCAGGGATAGGAATGAGGGACAATGGATTAGAACCGCAGACCTTGATCAGGGATAAGGAATGAGGGACAAGGGATTAGAACCGCGGACCTTGATCAGGGATAAGGAATGAGGGACAAGGGATTGGAATCAAAGACCTTGATCAGGGATAAGGAATGAGGGACAAGGGATTAGAACCGCAGACCTTGATCAGGGATAAGGAATGAGGGACAAGGGATTGGAATCAAAGACCTTGATCAGGGATAAGGAATGAGGGACAAGGGATTAGAACCGCAGACCTTGATCAGGGATAGGAATGAGGGACAAGGAATTGGAACCACGGACATTGATCAGGGATAAGGAATGAGGGACAAGGGATTGGAACCACGGACATTGATCAGGGATAAGGAATGAGGGACAAGGGATTGGAACCACGGACATTGATCAGGGATAAGGAATGAGGGACAAGGGATTGGAACCATGGACATTGATCAGGGATAAGGAAGGAGGGACAAGGGATTAGAACCACGGACATTGATCAGGGATAAGGAATGAGGGACAAGGGATTGGAACCATGGACATTGATCAGGGATAAGGAATGAGGGACAAGGGATTGGAACCATGGACATTGATCAGGGATAAGGAATGAGGGACAAGGGATTGGAACCACGGACATTGATCAGGGATAAGGAATGAGGGACAAGGGATTGGAACCACGGACATTGATCAGGGATAAGGAATGAGGGACAAGGGATTGGAACCATGGACATTGATCAGGGATAAGGAATGAGGGACAAGGGATTGGAACCATGGACATTGATCAGGGATAAGGAATGAGGGACAAGGGATTGGAACCATGGACATTGATCAGGGATAAGGAATGAGGGACAAGGGATTAGAACCACGGACATTGATCAGGGATAAGGAATGAGGGACAAGGGATTGGAACCATGGACATTGATCAGGGATAAGGAATGAGGGACAAGGGATTGGAACCATGGACATTGATCAGGGATAAGGAATGAGGGACAAGGGATTGGAACCATGGACATTGATCAGGGATAAGGAATGAGGGACAAGGGATTGGAACCATGGACATTGATCAGGGATAAGGAATGAGGGACAAGGGATTAGAACCACGGACATTGATCAGGGATAAGGAATGAGGGACAATGGATTAGAACCGCAGACCTTGATCAAGGATAAGGAATGAGGGACAAGGGATTGGAACCACGGACATTGATCAGGGATGAGGAATGAGGGACAAGGGATTGGAACCACGGACATTGATCAGGGATAAGGAATGAGGGACAAGGGATTGGAACCATGGACATTGATCAGGGATAAGGAAGGAGGGACAAGGGATTGCAACCACGGACATTGATCAGGGATAAGGAAGGAGGGACAAGGGATTGGAACCACGGACATTGATCAGGGATAAGGAATGAGGGACAAGGGATTGGAACCATGGACATTGATCAGGGATAAGGAAGGAGGGACAAGGGATTAGAACCACGGACATTGATCAGGGATAAGGAATGAGGGACAAGGGATTGGAACCATGGACATTGATCAGGGATAAGGAAGGAGGGACAAGGGATTAGAACCACGGACATTGATCAGGGATAAGGAATGAGGGACAAGGGATTGGAACCATGGACATTGATCAGGGATAAGGAATGAGGGACAAGGGATTGGAACCACGGACATTGATCAGGGATAAGGAATGAGGGACAAGGGATTGGAACCATGGACATTGATCAGGGATAAGGAATGAGGGACAAGGGATTGGAACCATGGACATTGATCAGGGATAAGGAATGAGGGACAAGGGATTGGAACCATGGACATTGATCAGGGATAAGGAATGAGGGACAAGGGATTGGAACCATGGACATTGATCAGGGATAAGGAATGAGGGACAAGGGATTGGAACCACGGACATTGAGCAAGTAGGTGGCTCCAAGGCATGCTGTCATGTATATGGATCAGGGAAGAAGAATGATGGTCCAGGAATATTGGCCGAGGGACGAGGAATGGAAACAGTGAGCCGGAGAAGGGATAAGGGAGTAATACGAAGGAAAGGATAGGGTATGAGGGTAAGAGATTGGGATTAGGTTAAGAATTAGGGAAGATGGTCAGAAATGAAAAGTATATTCAAGTGAGATCAGAGAAGACAAGACTTATAACAGTAGTATTCGTGCAACACAACACCAATACTATGACTATCCAGAGCAAAACATGTAAAATCCGACGCATGGCAACATTTCGCATAGTTCTTCCCTCCACCGTCAGCGGCGCCAGGGTCAGGGAGGTCCAGCCGTGCAATAACATGAAACACATACAAACAAACACACAGCATACATTTGCTAAATGCTAATGAGACCACAATCAATACACTGTTATCACGTAAAACAACAACAACAACAACAACATATACAAGTATAAACATACATAATTATACAGAAAACAAGAAAATTTAAAAACTATTATGATGAACAAATATATACTTGTCTATTTTTAAAAATATATAATTTTTCAAGTTGTTGCATTTTCTCTAGTCTTTTGATAGATTTCAAGAAATTAAAACGTATAGCTTATGTCACGTTAAACCTTATGAATATGCAAACTAGGGAAAAAACAACGATGTGTAACAGTTGCGTGAGTCGATTTCAGAAATGTTTTGTATCAATATTAAAACCTACCAATAACAATTGAATATTAACACACACACACACACACACACATATATATATATATATATATATATATAGCTTGTTTTTGTAACTCAGTTACAGTCAATAAAAAATATATATATAGATAGATAGATAGCATCCTAAATATCTGGCATTCTTCTTCACTGTCACCATTCTAATTCGTGGCGTGTCATCTACGAGGAGGACATCGTAACCTGCATTGCCTATCAAGTGTCATCTTTCCACTCTCTTCGCTATATAGGCCAGCAATATTGTCGGTATGCCTGAACGTTAACTGGCATCGATTTTGAAAGATCATCGGACTATGAGAAGGACGCCGATGATGAAGTGGGCGAATCCCTGAGCTTATGTTATCAGGCGACGGACACCAAGCCGTCCAGAGACCAAATTGGACATTAATTAGTGTTGCAGCGATATGGAAGAGATTGTATTGAAGAACATAACAAAGCCGCTGGGCCTCATAGAGATATCTCAGCCCCACAGCACTGAGCTACTCTTTCCTATTGTCATCATTATAGCGAATTGTCAAACCTGGCAGGAAATGTGGCCACGATTGCCCCACCGTTTCCGTTAAACCCACAGCATTGGGAATGTGCAGCGTCGTTTATCGTCACCTTTCCTGCCCCTTGGAGAAGGAGTGGCCAGTTGTGGAAGAACTGGAGTACTCGGTTAAAACCACCACCTACCCAAAGCTATTGGCAACTGCCCTACATGGACAAAAAGGCTTTTCCATGCTACCCATGAGACAATAACTCGCCAAATCTCACATACTGCCATTTTCCAATCTAGAGGGTTGCTTACCAATGTCTCATCCTCGCTATGCCGTAGTTTCACATCCGCAAGAGAATTTGCTTTATATATATAGTGGTTTATAGCACGCCTGGAAATGTGCGGCGTAGTGAGTGGTTGTCTTTGGCGCCTCTGCAACTAAAAAACCCTCGAGACCAGTCGCAAGGGAAAGGAAATTCATTTCCGGTTCCGGATTCGCGATATTATCAAAGATGTTAAAAGCGACTTCAAACGCCCGCCCCCCCCCCCCCCCCCCCCCCCCCCCCTGCCCAGATTCCCTGAAATGCCGTTACTTGGTATCAGCAGGGTCGGCAGCAGGAAGATAACATGGCCGCCTTCAGACAAGCAACCCTTCGTTTCAGCACCGTCTTGGGACGCATCTTGGATACTTACGTGGAGGCTTTTTCGTGCACATCTTTCGACACTGTGCGTCTGAAATGAGAGAAAGAGCTTTTAGGAACATAAAATTTACATGGGAATGATCTCTTTACTAGAGGGACTAGCAGTAGCGTAATACGGACAAATGGGAAAGTGAAGTCCCTTCGGTATAATCGCTATTTGAAGGCGATGTCGTAAGCAGAGTGCAGGTGGAATGCTGTCACTAAGTGTTCTCATTAGCTGAAATATACACACACATTCATGAATAAAGCAACACTGGCGAAAAAGATCGTATCTCTTTAGTGTTGATAAAAATATATATACCTACCATGGAAAAGATATTTTCTTATCATTTGGATAAATAAATGCAAATGCAACCCATACTCTGCCAGATTTGAGTTGCCTATAGGCGATCGATAATTCACATGCGTTTGGAAGTGTGCCTATTCTTGAGATAATAAGCAAACTTAAGGATACATTTATCGATCTCCAATGCTTAGTTCTTTCGCCAAATAGATCTATGCCTACGAGGGAATACTCTCTTCAACTGTTATCATTTTTGTTGAATACTATGGTACAAGTACATATACTAAGTACCAGACGTAATAAGACTCGTGCACGGAGGTAGTGCATGGAACTATCCAGACTATAAAATAAGTCACATCTCCAAACTGATATGGCTTTTGCCCTACACTTGACCGCAATTTCCAGCGTCAAATAGCAAATTACGCGCGCTGCATATCCTGAGATTGGAGCTATAAAATAGATAGATGGCAGCAATTGATTAGACTCTCCTATCACATTAAGCTTCCGTTAACAGGTTTCCACAGGCAAGTCTTGTGCGAGCAAGTGGGTTAAGGCATTGCCTTCATTTGACACGTTTTAATGACTAGAATATATCAGGTGGATGTGGGTTGACTGCTGTTCTGGTATCTCAACGCAAGAAACATGCTGCATGCACTCGATGAGCAGTTGGGAAATATGGATATGTTTATAAAGATACTGATATACGCGCATATTTATAACGATAAGCAAATAGATATAGCTTTATGAGTTATTGTCGAACCTAAAATCGTTGGTGGCTGGTGCTTCGTTAATTCTGTTTATAAGTGAAACAACACGAGGGCCTAAGTATAGTAGAAGACCCGAATATTCTGACTTGTATGAAGTGAAATGTATACATGTACATATATCTATACACATGCACACACACACACATATACAATACTAAGTGATGGTAATAATGTCAAGCAATGTGCCAGCTTTCTTAAAACCATCCTCGAGATTAGAAGATCTGAATTGATGAAACCACAGGGACACTGAATGTGTCTTATAAACTTTTAAAAGATTTTAAAATGCATCTTTGTTTTAACATCTCTGTGTGATATGTACTATTAACTTGCTTTAATGTCTCTCATAACTCTTTTAAGAGTGGTCAGTATATTGAACGTGCATGTTTTTATCTGTCTGTAATATGTTTATCCATACTGAGTGAGACTTTTAATAAAGATTTTATTATTATTATTATTATATACACACACACATTATATATATATATATATATATATATATATATATATATATATATATATATATATATATATATATATATATATATATATATATATATATATATATATATATATATATATATCGTAAATGGTGTAATAGTACCAGTTCTTGATGAACCCGTCGGTAATCTGGGCGCTGTTTTTGATCGTAACATGAATATGTCTGCACATGTATCAAAAGTTATCAAGTCTGCAGATTACCACATTAGGAACATTGGAAAAATAAGGAAATTTCTCAATACTGATACAACCAAGAGTGCCATTGTCTCACTGGTGACATCACGCCTTGACTATTGTAGTGGACTTCTCTGTGGAATCACTGATGAGCTGCTATGCAGGCTCCAGAAAGTCCAAAACAATGCTGCTAGAGTGGTTAGTGGCTCCAAAAAGTATGATCACATTACACCAGTTCTAAAAGATCTTCACTGGCTGCCCATCAGGAAAAGGATTGAGTTCAAGATTCTGCTTTTGACTTTTGAAATGCATGGAAGGATGTGCCCCTATATACTTGAGGGAACTGTTAGTCAAACAAGCTAATACAAGGACTCTAAGATCAAACACTAAGAACTTATTACAGATACCACTCACTAATCTGAAAAGGTTTGGTGACAGAGCATTCTGTGCCTATGCACCACGCCTTTGGAATGAGCTCCCTGACAACATCAAGGCTGCTGATAGTGTGCAAAACTTCAAGAAACAGCTGAAAACATTGCTATTTCGAAAGGAGTTTAAATTGACTATATGGACCATGACAACTGTCCAATGACTCTAAAGCGCTTTTAAACATTATAGGTGGAAAGGGCGCTATATCAAATATCTATTATTATTATTATTATATATATATATATATATATATATATATATATATATATATATATATATATATATATATATATATGTATGTATGTATATATATATATATATATATATATATATATATACACACATATGTATATATATATATATATCAGGCATGGGGTCAATTACTTTTGAAAGTAATATATTACAATTACAATTACTTTGTACTGGCCCTATTACAATTACAATTACAATTACTTTTGAAAATCACCATCCCTATTACAATTACAATTACTTTTGAAATGTAATATATTACAATTACTTATTACTTTTCTAGACGCGGTGAATGTGACCCTTCGTCTAAATGTCATAACTTATCTTTTATTCAGTCTGAGTATGTTCTGAACATTCATACTTTTTAATGTGTGTAATATGCTGATAGTTCTGAATTGAAGAGTTTAATGTAGATAAACACATATCAAAAATTGAAAGCGCTTCCCTACTTGGAAAAGGGGACCTGTATTTTTATAATCCCACAAAGATTACTGACCCCAGTAATGATAAATATTTTGTCCACCATACACAAGGTGGACACTGCTTTGTTTGAATACCTTGCGGACAAGAAAATATGTTTACTTTACGCAGGAGTTCATCTTATAAATGGTTCATCTGAATCAAAGGTACTGATTAATGAAGGCAAACAGGGGTGTCCTAGTATTTAAGTCCTGGAGCAAGGAGTGTGGCTACAGGAAGTTATAATTGCAACTTTAATCACTTGGGGTTTCATCGACCTAGATCATTCATGAAAATGATGATACCCCTAAGTCTTGAAGTCTACCAGTGCCAACTGGAAATCCACATATAATTATTCATATCTCATAATATAAACGATTTGTCACATACATATAGTCAGAAATAAGCTGGAATGTATGTTGAGCAAGTTGTTTGTACATAGGAGACCATCTAGTCATTTTAGTATTAAATAACATAATATGACAAAGGGATCATTACAAAGTCACCATGATTAGAGCACAACTGCTGAAATGGGCCTAATGAGGTTTGATAATATTCTCTAAAAGGTGAATATGAAGGCTATTAAACAGAGCTTGCAGGTAGCCTTTAAAGTTTCAAGGAGAACCATTCTGAGAAAAAACTCACACATTTCGGGTTTGTCTTGAGGGGTGATTTTTGAGGGTTAGGGTCTTAAACCATGTAGGGAAGGCATCCATACTTATCCTATGAGAGGTATTGAGAATAAGGATGGCCGGGCAGCTTATCTCAGAGCCTTCTTGTTCTCATTGCACTCAGTTCCATTGTACACCTTATGGCAGATATTCTTATCTTTACCAAATTGCAATTAAATCAACTTCCTTTGGCCACTGACCTAGATTGAAGTACCTAGACCTTGGCAGTAAGACAACATTACCCTTAGATGCAGTGAATACATTGACTTCCCTTGTCAAAATTAATCCCGGCTCATTCCATTCTGAACGGAAATCCAATGATATCCAAGAAAATCAACACTTAGTCCGAGCACTCAGTTGCCAGAGAAGTGTGGTAGTCCATGGACAAACTAGTCCCCACAAATCCAAACCTGCCTGAAGTTCCAAAGTTGGGATTAGTCCTGCCAGGCTGGGACTTTTAAAAGGTGCAATTCAATTTTGTCCTTGCAGCTGAGACTTATTCAGACTTTATAACATAGCTAAGAATCCAAGGAGGTCGGACATAGCAAGACTTTTTCTGTAAAGGCCCTGAGGTACTTTCAATTCATTTAATCATAAAGTCCAGGGAAATCCAAGAAGATGTCTCCTGCCTGTCAAGGTTAGTTGCAATGCTGAAACATTGTAATTTGAGAAAGGCTTTAGATATTAATATATACTAACAATAAACAAAGTATTCAACTCAGTCCTTATTTGCTCTGGGCTTACCCATTTTTGTAAAAGGGTAATTTTGTACACTTTTGGAATGATTTTACTGAAATTCCTTATGCTCCTTAATATTAAAATGTAGAATAGAGTAAAATAACTAATGTTCTATGAGACTGAAAAGTGTACACTGGATTTAGTTATAAATATACAAATGAATATGACACACTTTACAAGCTCCACCCCTATCAGACAAATGACTTTAAAGATCCCCCATTTGAACTTTTAACTGAAATTGCCAGTACACTCTAGGACTGTCTGAGAGTGTGCATCACTAAGCAAGAGGATAAAAAAGAGGATAATTACCACACAAGCCATTTACATTCCCAAGTATCTTGAGGTCAGTATATGTTACATGGATTTGTATTCCAACACATATGTAATTTAGCTTAACTTGATCTAAAGAAATTTAGAATATATTCACTCTTATTCAATTGATTTAAATGTATGAGATTTAATTATTTTCAATGTGAGTCAATATGAGCGATTTGATGCCTCTGACAAATTCTATCTGCCCTTTTTTTGTCAGATTATATTCACTCAGCATTGAAACATGTTTCACAAACAGCCCTCCTTTAAAATGCCTATTTCTCCATAAGTGTATATTTCAGGGGGGTAAAGGGCAGATACCTCTCCATATTAATTGATTGTTTGTTATCACTTCAGTTCTTAATTGAAATAATATGTATCAAGAGGCATGTAAGTGTACATCAAACAGATATGACTGCTTATTTTCTGTGTTTTTTTGACCAGTACATGTGAATAGGATTGCCTGAAAAGGTGCAGCTATTTGGGAAAGTCTATGATAGTTGGATAAACCTAGACATTGACACCTTAATCACTTAGGACTTGTATGGACCAGACATCCCAGGTAATCCATGAAGCTTAGAATATGGGGAATAATAAAGTCTGTGCTTCTCCTTGCTCTCGTGGAACCCCAGTGTCCATGCTAGTCCAATAAACACCTGTCCGTGCTATTCCCCAAAAGTCCTGTCCGAATACCGTGTGACCTAGTCCAAGATTTGGGGAATAGTAAAGTCTGAGCTTTTCCTTGCTCTCGTGGAACCCCAGTGTCCATGCTAGTCCAATAAAGTCCTGTCCGTGCTATTCCCAAAAAGTCCTGTCCGAATACCGTGTGACCTAGTCCCAGAGAATCCCAGTCAGAATCCCATTAAATCCCAGGTCAATTGTCCAGCCTAATCCTTGAACAATCCTAGGATATCCACAGCAAATTTCGACAAGGGTTGTTACTGAAATCAATCCTTCACTTCAAATTCAAGCTATTTGAGACAAGGAGAGACAATCCTGCATCTGTAAGAATAGGACTATTGAGTCATATTGAAGAGTGACTTGTTTACAGTAAATTAGTGTATAGTTGATTTTTTGGTCATAAATGGGGAAAGTAATAGAAAAGTAATAGAAAATTACTTATTACTTTTGGGGTCAGTCTATTACAATTACTTATTACTTGAAGATTTTGACTATCTATTACTTATTACAGGCTATTACTTTGAAAATCGGTCTATTACCTATTACTTTTCTATTACCTATTACATATTACCCCATGCCTGATATATATATATATATATATATATATATATATATATATATATATATATATATATATGTATATATATATATATTAATATATATATATATATATACTAGTATATATATATATATATATATATATATATATATATATATATATATATATATATATATATATATATATATATATATATATACCCGTCCTGCGGACGGAAACCTTGGACTTCCTTGTAATGGAAAACATATCAGAGCACCCAGACATCCCCTATCTTCTCTGCCCCCCCCCCTCTCTCTCTCTCTGCGCCAGTTCTTTCTCTCTCTCTTTGCCCCTATTCTCTCTTTCTCTCACTCAGTCCCACCTCTTTCTGCCCCTCTGTCTCTATCTGCCTCGCTATTTCTCTCTCTCTTCCCCCTCTCTCTGCCCCCTCTCCTTCTCTGCCCCTCCCTCTCTCTCATTGCCCCCTCTCTCCCTACCCCGCTCTCTCTCTGCCCCTCCGTCTCTCTCTCTCTCTGTGCCCCTCTCTTTCTCACCCTGCTCTCTCGGCCCCCGCTCTCTTTCTCTGCCCCCGCTCTCTCTCTCTCTCTCTCTCTCTAAATATACCGGAATACATATATATATATATATATATATATATATATATATATATATATATATATATATATATATATATATATATATATATATATATATATAAATATATACTTGTATTTGATCCATCGATTTTAATAAAAATGCTTATCGAAATTGCCATATAAAATGGGTTATAACTTTTTAGTGGCTGTATTTTAGAACTTTTTTCAAACTGACCTTTCATTTTCTGAAAAGTGCGGTAAGGCATGAGGTAGTTCTAAGTTTATATAGACATTAAATTTTGTCACAATTTTCAAGTTCTTTTGATAACGATAATTTTCAAATGCTGCCTTGTTCAGCCCGCGTACGCTTTATACTGGTTGTCTGGAAAACATTTTTTTGAACTATAGAAAAGCTCGGATTTTTTTAGCTCAAATATGCATGTTACCCATGCGCCACCGTAGTATGCTGAACTGTCGGGGTTTGTTCAACTACTCTCTGTCCAAGCATTCTGCCCTTGTGTGTGTTTCCCCCCATGGGATGTGTCCAGACGCTCTAAGCGCCCATGCAGGCAATGTCCAGGGTCTCCATTCTGCCTCAACCCTTTCTGTACATGCTCCTGATTCCCGTTTGATCACCCGGGTAGGCTTAACGCTACTACAGCCAGCGCACTTCTGCCACCGTACAACCAACAAAGTTCGTGCAGTGTAACCCCACTGTGGATGCAGAAGTTTGATATCGGTAGTACCATCTATCGCCGGGTGGTCATACCAAACCTGGCCGCGCTCGAGGTTGAGAAATCACCATTAAAAGCACCTTTTTGTAAAATATTTTGAAATTTTTTTACGCTAAGAACCATGTACATACACTCATCCACCAAACGTTCCACTCAGAAATAGGGACATAGGCGTGGCAACGGAGTTTACCCGTTGCAAAGGATAGGGCTTCCTCTCTTATAATATAGATGTATACATATTGCCTTTTACCTTTCTGTAGATTTTTTTCCTTATACCTCAATGCCTTACCCGGTCAACAAACATATTTTTATTTTGTATGGTGCTACCATGTTTTTGGTGCAGTTTGGTGCGATATATATATATATATATATATATATATATATATATATATATATATATATATATATATATATATATATATATATATATATATATATATATATATATAGTGTGTGTGTGTGTATATAAATATATATATATATATATATATATATATATATATATATATATATATATATATATATATATATATATATATATATATATATTATACAAATATGGCACTTGGGTGAGTGCAATATCAATTTTTATTGCACTCTGAAAAATGATATCATTTTTCAGAGTGCAATAAAAATTGGTATTGCACGAAACCAAAGTGCCATATTTGTTTTATTATATACCTACTGCTCATTCAAATAGAATTATTTACTAATTTAAAGAATTATGAAAATGGAAATAGTATTAGTTGAATTGAATTGAATATTTATTGACTGTATCATTCAGAATACAAAATTACACAATTCAAATAATCTTTAACAACTCAATACACAAATAAAAATAAACAGTGATATATGCGCTGCCAAACATCCCTGTGGAACAGGAATAGGGGGCATCAAGAAATCAGGGCATTTACCGATAGTGCGTATTAGATAGGATGGCGGTCTAGGTAGCCATGCAAAAGGAGGTACTGGCCAGGTTAGACAAGTTAGCCAATGCCAGTGCGCTTCCTAATAACAGTGTAGTAAATTCTACTTACTGTATCAGCAATGATAATTCTAGCCATGCTCATCTCATCATCAGTCACTAAAGGAATCGGTTTTCCTAATAACCACATTAGGTTCATACTCGGGTCATTATTAAGGGCACTTGACACTTTTGGACATTTAAGCGCTATATCGTCGAAAAGTCTTATCATCATATCATTGTTGGCAGGACATATTCTGTGACTAAGTGGTAACCCTCTATATCTGCAATCATTACCTTTAAGCCTACTGGAATGGCACATCAATCTGGCCATGATTTCGCATGATCTCATATACTCAGGATGTCTATCAGAAAGCTGCCACCAGGCTAGGTAGTTAGTTTTCGACATAGTCCCTACTAAGAGGTCATTCTCTCTCATGATAAGATTGGTGCTAGCCCAAAACGCATCCTCAATAGTCCAAGCCCGTTGCCAGACCAGCTTGGACCACCCAGGCTTACTCATAAGGGGCACTACACACATGGCCAAATCTTGTAGCAAGGCCAGGACATCAAATCTAGCACACTCATTAAACATATCAAACATGGGACTACGATTAAGGTTACTCTGGCACCCTATCCTATCATTTATAAATTCATCAAGTCTCGACTTAAAAAATTCTAAAAGTACACCACCACTATTTCTAAGGATGGTGAGGATGAAAATAATCTTCTTAGCTGATATATAAGTCGTCAGTTTCAACCACCCCAGGCCGAAATAGCTACTAGAATTTGGCGACCTTTGCGGGAAACGTTGGATCCTCCTCCCTGCGTATCTCTGAAAGGCTAGAAGGTTTTCCTTGTCCTTCTCAGAGAGTACCCAGAGTTCACATCCAAATAAAAGGGTGGGGGCAACAATGCTCCAGAAAATTCTATTACAGGTGATAATGTTGAGACCATTTTTCTGATCCCAAGTCCTGATGAGGCATTAAGGGTCCTCCTACCTTTACTATTTTTTTCTAAAACACGTGATTTGTCTTCAGGGAAAAGACAGGATTTAACTCCCACGTGGTCATAAGATGCCTTTTCCTTAACTCTGGAAGTACCTAACTTAAAGACACGGTTGGCAGAATTAGCGACATGCTGGCTATTGTTCTCGCCAAAACAAGAACGGCCGATTTATCAGCGTTGAACTTAAAGCGCCATTTTCTACCATATTCAAGAACTATGTCATGAACTCTATCTGTTAATATGTTTTTCCATTTCAGGGTTTTACCACAAACCATTGGGTTATTGTAAATTTCTAAGCTTTAATATATTATTTTGTTAATTCAGTAATATCGCAATCAAAATACTATAAATACCCGAAGAAGTCACATGCATTAGTTGTAGAAATTTAATGATTTATTCATTTAATTTAAAAATGTGTTTTACTAATTTCCTTCCTAATCATGATTTTACAAGAAGCCCAAACTCTTCTGAGTTCCTTGTCTCAATTCATTTCTGTTTGCTTCCTTTTCAAGAGTTGAAGTTGAGAATTGAGCACATGAACCTGACAGCTCTTAGTCAGTGTTGGAAAATGATATTGCACCCCAATATCACTTTTGTAAGGTGGTCATGTGACTATGATCTGACCAATCACAGCAGAGAATGAGCAGTAGGCATATAATAAATATATATATATATGTCGTCCCCCCTCCGCATTTTAATAATAAATCTTATTTTTGGTATGGAAATATTCACCTAGTTTGCTAATGTTTCGAGTCTTTCAAATCTGTTGTGATGGTAAATTAATATGTCAATTTGCTATTCATCCTCAATTGGTTAACTATCTAGAAACTGTTCTTTCAAATAAAATCGTATGCTATTTCACGACCATAGAGGCATACACCCGAATTATACCATGCTTGCGATCGCAGACGCACTAGCTCCCACGAGAGTTGACTCTTACCTGTCTACGATAAGGTAATGTGAGTAGGGGATTAGTTTGGAAGTCGCCCACCTGGGTGGGTTGATGGATGGATGGACGTATAGCTTTATAATGCCAGAAAAGGGGTGCCCAAATTTATGCGATATTCCCCCCCCCCCCCCCCCATCACTTTTGAGCTGTCTGCGTGAGGGGATTAGGGGAATCGTTAGTGAGACCCCCTCTGACAGTCTTCATCACAGCGTGCCAGAACAATACCACTCAGTCACACCATTAACGTGGAAGTTCCTTCAGAAATACTGCTTTTAGCAATAACTTGCATTTGGGAATCAAGAATGATTGTACGAAATTAGAAGAGTTGTTGTTGGTAAAGTTTTGCTATATAGTTCTCCTTTAAATATTTACCATCTATGCTATGAAAGATTTCAACAATATTATAGGGATGACTTGACCGCTGCAAGCATCAATTGGTTAAAAACGCCACTTAGAATTTTCATCCGCTGACTCCAACTTCGCCTGCCATCAATCTAGTAATGAATATTCCATATGGAATTAAATGACAACATCCCTTATGGCGCTGCGCATTTCGCAGCGCTATTGTTTAATTGCACTGCATTAGACAGTTTCGGGAAATATCGACCAAAAGTTTTAATTGGGTCAATATAAACTGAATAAAGGATTATGACTTTGCACGATTCTGGGATTATTTTTGATATTGCTGGTAATGCAGCATTGAATGTTGACTTAGTGGTACTCGTGAGATGTTTATTGGGCATTCAAATGGATTAACGAAGCATAACCCTCGTGTCTACAAGCATAAATCCACTGCGCGATCAATAGCCGGCTCGCTCATACTATAGCACAGGCTCGGCGTCACTCATACCCTAAACAAGCAAGGCTCGCTCATACTATAGCACAGGCTCGGCGTCACTCATACCCTAAACAAGCAAGGCTCACTCATACTATAGCACAGGCTCGGCGTCACTCAAACCCTAAACAAGCAAGGCTCGCTCATACTATAGCACAGGCTCGGCGTCACTCATACCCTAAACAAGCAAGGCTCGCTCATACTATAGCACAGGCTCGGCGTCACTCATACCCTAAACAAGCAAGACTATAGCACAGGCTCGGCGTCACTCATACTATAGCACAGGCTCGGCGTCACTCATACCCTAAACAAGCAAGACTATAGCACAGGCTCGGCGTCACTCATACTATAGCACAGGCTCGGCGTCACTCATACCCTAAACAAGCAAGACTATAGCACAGGCTCGGCGTCACTCATACTATAGCACAGGCTCGGCGTCACTCATACTATAGCACAGGCTCGGCGTCACTCATACTATAGCACAGGCTCGGCGTCACCCATACTATAGCACAGGCTCGGCGTCACTCATACTATAGCACAGGCTCGGCGTCACTCATACTATAGCACAGGCTCGGCGTCACTCATACTATAGCACAGGCTCGGCGTCACTCATACCCTAAACAAGCAAGACTATAGCACAGGCGCGGCGTCACTCATACTATAGCACAGGCTCGGCGTCACTCATACCCTAAACAAGCAAGACTTATCACCTACTACAGCTCATACTATAGCACAGGCTCGGCGTCACTCGTACCCTAAACAAGCAAGACTATAGCACAGGCTCGGCGTCACTCATACTATAGCACAGGCTCGGCGTCACTCATACCCTAAACAAGCAAGACTTATCACCTACTACAGCTCATACTATAGCACAGGCTCGGCGTCACTCATACTATAGCACAGGCTCGGCGTCACTCATACCCTAAACAAGCAAGGCTCACTCATACTATAGCACAGGCTCGGCGTCACTCATACCCTAAACAAGCAAGACTATAGCACAGGCTCGGCGTCACTCATACTATAGCACAGGCTCGGCGTCACTCATACCCTAAACAAGCAAGACTTATCACCTACTACAGCTCATACTATAGCACAGGCTCGGCGTCACTCATACCCTAAACAAGCAAGACTATAGCACAGGCTCGGCGTCACCCATACTATAGCACAGGCTCGGCGTCACTCATACCCTAAACAAGCAAGACTATAGCACAGGCGCGGCGTCACTCATACTATAGCACAGGCTCGGCGTCACTCATACCCTAAACAAGCAAGACTATAGCACAGGCTCGGCGTCACTCATACTATAGCACAGGCTCGGCGTCACTCATACTATAGCACAGGCTCGGCGTCACTCATACCCTAAACAAGCAAGACTATAGCACAGGCGCGGCGTCACTCATACTATAGCACAGGCTCGGCGTCACTCATACCCTAAACAAGCAAGACTATAGCACAGGCTCGGCGTCACTCATACCCTAAACAAGCAAGACTTATCACCTACTACAGCTCATACTATAGCACAGGCTCGGCGTCACTCATACCCTAAACAAGCAAGACTATAGCACAGGCTCGGCGTCACTCATACCCTAAACAAGCAAGACTTATCACCTACTACAGCTCATACTATAGCACAGGCTCGGCGTCACTCATACCCTAAACAAGCAAGACTATAGCACAGGCTCGGCGTCACTCATACTATAGCACAGGCTCGGCGTCACTCATACCCTAAACAAGCAAGACTATAGCACAGGCTCGGCGTCACTCATACCCTAAACAAGCAAGACTATAGCACAGGCTCGGCGTCACCCATACTATAGCACAGGCTCGGCGTCACTCATACCCTAAACAAGCAAGACTATAGCACAGGCTCGGCGTCACTCATACTATAGCACAGGCTCGGCGTCACTCATACCCTAAACAAGCAAGACTTATCACCTACTACAGCTCATACTATAGCACAGGCTCGGCGTCACTCATACCCTAAACAAGCAAGACTATAGCACAGGCTCGGCGTCACTCATACTATAGCACAGGCTCGGCGTCACTCATACCCTAAACAAGCAAGACTATAGCACAGGCTCGGCGTCACCCATACTATAGCACAGGCTCGGCGTCACTCATACCCTAAACAAGCAAGACTTATCACCTACTACAGCTCATACTATAGCACAGGCTCGGCGTCACTCATACCCTAAACAAGCAAGACTATAGCACAGGCTCGGCGTCACCCATACTATAGCACAGGCTCGGCGTCACTCATACCCTAAACAAGCAAGACTATAGCACAGGCTCGGCGTCACTCATACTATAGCACAGGCTCGGCGTCACTCATACTATAGCACAGGCTCGGTGTCACTCATACCCTAAACAAGCAAGACTATAGCACAGGCTCGGCGTCACTCATACCCTAAACAAGCAAGACTATAGCACAGGCTCGGCGTCACCCATACTATAGCACAGGCTCGGCGTCACTCATACTATAGCACAGGCTCGGCGTCACTCATACTATAGCACAGGCTCGGCGTCACTCATACCCTAAACAAGCAAGACTTATCACCTACTACAGCTCATACTATAGCACAGGCTCGGCGTCACTCATACCCTAAACAAGCAAGACTATAGCACAGGCTCGGCGTCACTCATACTATAGCACAGGCTCGGCGTCACTCATACCCTAAACAAGCAAGACTATAGCACAGGCTCGGCGTCACCCATACTATAGCACAGGCTCGGCGTCACTCATACTATAGCACAGGCTCGGCGTCACTCATACCCTAAACAAGCAAGACTTATCACCTACTACAGCTCATACTATAGCACAGGCTCGGCGTCACTCATACCCTAAACAAGCAAGACTATAGCACAGGCTCGGCGTCACCCATACTATAGCACAGGCTCGGCGTCACTCATACTATAGCACAGGCTCGGCGTCACTCATACCCTAAACAAGCAAGACTTATCACCTACTACAGCTCATACAATAGCACAGGCTCGGCGTCACTCATACCCTAAACAAGCAAGGCTCACTCATACTATAGCACAGGCTCGGCGTCACTCATACCCTAAACAAGCAAGGCTCACTCATACTATAGCACAGGCTCGGCGTCACTCATACCCTAAACAAGCAAGGCTCGCTCATACTATAGCACAGGCTCGGCGTCACTCATACCCTAAACAAGCAAGGCTCACTCATACTATAGCACAGGCTCGGCGTCACTCATACCCTAAACAACCAAGGCTCGCTCATACTATAGCACAGGCTCGGCGTCACTCATACCCTAAACAAGCAAGGCTCACTCATACTATAGCACAGGCTCGGCGTCACTCATACCCTAAACAAGCAAGGCTCGCTCATACTATAGCACAGGCTCGGCGTCACTCATACCCTAAACAAGCAAGGCTCGCTCATACTATAGCACAGGCTCGGCGTCACTCATACCCTAAAAAAGCAAGGCTCGCTCATACTATAGCACAGGCTCGGCGTCACTCATACCCTAAACAAGCAAGACTATAGCACAGGCTCGGCGTCACTCATACTATAGCACAGGCTCGGCGTCACTCATACCCTAAACAAGCAAGACTTATCACCTACTACAGCTCATACTATAGCACAGGCTCGGCGTCACTCATACCCTAAACAAGCAAGACTATAGCACAGGCTCGGCGTCACTCATACCCTAAACAAGCAAGACTATAGCACAGGCTCGGCGTCACCCATACTATAGCACAGGCTCGGCGTCACTCATACCCTAAACAAGCAAGACTATAGCACAGGCTCGGCGTCACTCATACCCTAAACAAGCAAGACTATAGCACAGGCTCGGCGTCACTCATACCCTAAACAAGCAAGACTATAGCACAGGCTCGGCGTCACTCATACTATAGCACAGTCTCGGCGTCACTCATACCCTAAACAAGCAAGACTATAGCACAGGCTCGGCGTCACCCATACTATAGCACAGGCTCGGCGTCACTCATACTATAGCACAGGCTCGGCGTCACTCATACCCTAAACAAGCAAAACTATAGCACAGGCTCGGCGTCACCCATACTATAGCACAGGCTCGGCGTCACTCATACCCTAAACAAGCAAGACTATAGCACAGGCTCGGCGTCACTCATACTATAGCACAGGCTCGGCGTCACTCATACTATAGCACAGGCTCGGCGTCACTCATACCCTAAACAAGCAAGACTTATCACCTACTACAGCTCATACTATAGCACAGGCTCGGCGTCACTCATACTATAGCACAGGCTCGGCGTCACTCATACCCTAAACAAGCAAGACTATAGCACAGGCTCGGCGTCACTCATACTATAGCACAGGCTCGGCGTCACTCATACCCTAAACAAGCAAGACTATAGCACAGGCTCGGCGTCACTCATACTATAGCACAGGCTCGGCGTCACTCATACTATAGCACAGGCTCGGCGTCACTCATACCCTAAACAAGCAAGACTTATCACCTACTACAGCTCATACTATAGCACAGGCTCGGCGTCACTCATACCCTAAACAAGCAAGACTATAGCACAGGCTCGGCGTCACTCATACTATAGCACAGGCTCGGCGTCACTCATACTATAGCACAGGCTCGGCGTCACTCATACTTTAGCACAGGCTCGGCGTCACTCATACTATAGCACAGGCTCGGCGTCACTCATACTATAGCACAGGCTCGGCGTCACTCATACCCTAAACAAGCAAGACTTATCACCTACTACAGCTCATACTATAGCACAGGCTCGGCGTCACTCATACCCTAAACAAGCAAGACTATAGCACAGGCTCGGCGTCACTCATACTATAGCACAGGCTCGGCGTCACTCATACCCTAAACAAGCAAGACTATAGCACAGGCTCGGCGTCACTCATACTATAGCACAGGCTCGGCGTCACTCATACCCTAAACAAGCAAGACTATAGCACAGGCTCGGCGTCACTCATACTATAGCACAGGCTCGGCGTCACTCATACTATAGCACAGGCTCGGCGTCACTCATACCCTAAACAAGCAAGACTTATCACCTACTACAGCTCATACTATAGCAAAGGCTCGGCGTCACTCATACTATAGCACAGGCTCGGCGTCACTCATACCCTAAACAAGCAAGACTATAGCACAGGCTCGGCGTCACTCATACTATAGCACAGGCTCGGCGTCACTCATACCCTAAACAAGCAAGACTTATCACCTACTACAGCTCATACTATAGCACAGGCTCGGCGTCACTCATACCCTAAACAAGCAAGACTATAGCACAGGCTCGGCGTCACTCATACTATAGCACAGGCTCGGCGTCACCCATACTATAGCACAGGCTCGGCGTCACTCATACCCTAAACAAGCAAGACTTATCACCTACTACAGCTCATACTATAGCACAGGCTCGGCGTCACTCATACCTTAAACAAGCAAGACTATAGCACAGGCTCGGCGTCACTCATACCCTAAACAAGCAAGACTATAGCACAGGCTCGCCGTCACTCATACCCTAAACAAGCAAGACTATAGCACAGGCTCGGCGTCACTCATACCCTAAACAAGCAAGACTATAGCACAGGCTCGGCGTCACCCATACTATAGCACAGGCTCGGCGTCACTCATACCCTAAACAAGCAAGACTATAGCACAGGCTCGGCGTCACCCATACTATAGCACAGGCTCGGCGTCACCCATACTATAGCACAGGCTCGGCGTCACTCATACCCTAAACAAGCAAGACTATAGCACAGGCTCGGCGTCACTCATACCCTAAACAAGCAAGACTATAGCACAGGCTCGGCGTCACCCATACTATAGCACAGGCTCGGCGTCACTCATACCCTAAACAAGCAAGACTATAGCACAGGCTCGGCGTCACCCATACCCTAAACAAGCAAGACTATAGCACAGGCTCGGCGTCACTCATACCCTAAACAAGCAAGACTATAGCACAGGCTCGGCGTCACCCATACTATAGCACAGGCTCGGCGTCACTCATACCCTAAACAAGCAAGACTTATCACCTACTACAGCTCATACTATAGCACAGGCTCGGCGTCACTCATACCCTAAACAAGCAAGACTATAGCACAGGCTCGGCGTCACTCATACTATAGCACAGGCTCGGCGTCACTCATACCCTAAACAAGCAAGACTTATCACCTACTACAGCTCATACTATAGCACAGGCTCGGCGTCACTCATACCCTAAACAAGCAAGGCTCACTCATACTATAGCACAGGCTCGGCGTCACTCATACCCTAAACAAGCAAGACTTATCACCTACTACAGCTCATACTATAGCACAGGCTCGGCGTCACTCATACCCTAAGACTTATCACCTACTACATAGAAATATAGATAATATGGTATTTCTATACACATATGAAATAGAGTAACGGTGTGGGACTACAAAAAACTAACTGTACCTCATCTGTGCTATTTTAGTAACCCAAAATATCAGGTACCCATAGTTAATCTTTGCACGGAAATATAGCAAACATTCACCGAGTATCATCACATTGTTGCATATTCCTATATTCCTCGATTGTAGTATTTTACTCGTTGAAAAGTAAATGCATACTATAACACACACACACACACACGTGCCCCTCTATACTTGAGGGAACTGTTAGTCAAATAAGCCAATACAAGGCCTCTATGATCAAACACTTATTACAGATACCACACACTAATCTGAAAAGGTTTGGTGACAGAGCATTCTGTGCCTATGCACCACGCCTTTGCAATGAGCGCCCTGACAACATCATGGCTGCTGATAGTGTGCAAAATTTCAAGAAACAGCTGAAAACATTGCTATTTCGAAAGGAGTTTATTTGACTATATGGACCATAAACAACTGTCCATTAATTTTCTTCGAAGGGCAAATGCACCATCATGATGAATTAGTTTCAAAATGTGCCTATAGGTGTCATCTTTCAATTAAGACCGACCGCAAGTCAGTCCATCTCAGCTCTTCTCAGATATGGCTTATGAAAGTGAGTAAAAACAAGTACGGTTGTAGATGCAAAGCATCAATAGTCAAAAGGCGGGGCCAAGTTATTTATGAACTTGTGAGGGAACCGGATACATGAAGAACATTAACATTATAGAGGAAAATAATTTATAATGACTAGATATGTATCATTTTTGTAGAAATGAAACAAATATCGGAATTCTAGGCGCAAGCTGGAGACTTCGAAATATCTTGGGTGCGAAGCTACTTGGGTACGCATCAGTTTGGTTACGGACCAGTTTGGTTACGAAGTCTCCTGATTTCATTCTATACACATAGTAGACTAGTGCCAGTCCTATGAGCCGCTTCACGCGAACAATAGATGGTGGGCGATACCAGTCTCTAATCCGTGACGTGATTGTGCGACTGGCGCTAGTCTTTACACATAGTCATTTTTTTCTTAGTAATTTTCCTTCCTATACTGAAAAATATACTTTATGTCCGCTTAAAATATTTTATATATTTGAAAACTTCATGCTAAATTAAAATAAGGAAGGCGCGATTTCCGCGGCAAAGGCATCATTTATATTATAACCAATCAGAATAGAGAATTATATTCAGTCCGGCCTCAGGATTTCGAGCACGGCCGTCCGGCCCATGAACAATTGAAAACGGCTTCCCAGATAGGCGCGGCCTGAGGGCCCCGCCAATAAGGCCTGAGTCTGGGCTTGGAGGCTGACATTATCAGGGCAGGGCACATTTTAAGCACCACTTCTGATTGGTTCGAGAGCTATCAGTGGCAAGAAGTGACTGCCACTGATATCTCTATCCATCTATCTATACATAGATATATATATATATATATATATATATATATATATATATATATATATATATATATATATATATATATATATATATATATATATATATATAAATATATATATATATATATATATATATATAAATATATATATATATATATATATATATATATATATATAAATATATATATATATATATATATATATATATATATATATATATATATATATATATATATATATATATATATATATAATATATATATATATATATATATATATATATATATATATCTTTCCTTCCAGTATAAAGGGCAGTCCCCTGCATTATGTTACTAAGCTAAGCATCCTGCATATAGGTTCATGTCAACTGAAACATATATTTGCATTGGATTGCAGTAGTTTTTTCTGCCCACGGCAATCCCTCCTCGTTCTTGCTCCACTATGCACTAACACGGATAAGGCATCCGTCGTCCCACAGTAGGTGCCCCCCCCCCCCCCCCCCCCCCCTCATCTACCTCGGCATCGTCGTGGCTGAGACGTTTTGGCATGGCGGGAGGCGGGCGGAGGAGGAGGAGGGGGAGGTTGGGCGGTCACAGAGTAGCAGCAGCATTCTGATCACGTTCTGATAGGGCATGTTAGAGCTCATCCTGCACCGTGCTTTAATGATTCAGCAAGATCCACAAAGATTAGCACGGCTGGCCAAGGTTTGCAAATCAAACGTCCCACAGGGGGAGACCGGCAGGCCCCAAAGCATTGTACTAGAGCAATATTAGATATGCCGAGAAAGTACGATGGTATACAAAGCCTATGGCATTGCTCGAACGTCTCATCGTATCATCTGAATAGTATTGCTTTAGAAACATCTAATATTGACAGAA
>OZ012686.1:1500544-1503044 GCA_963942565.1 Maea johnstoni | reverse complement strand
TGGCGGTGGTTTTCATCAGGTACTATGGTTGCCTCCCCCATTAGTAATGGCTAGTCATGACTAAACTCCGCAGTTTGTCAGAAATTGTTTATCATGTAGATCTAGTTTGGTTCCCCGCCTCACAATTTTCGTTTCTCCGATAAGGATTGAACAACGGATACATTGCAACAGGGAACCAGACGGAGATGTGCATATATGGAGATATGAAGATAGCGCCACGATCATTTTTATTTGTGGCTTCTGAAGTAATAACAAGATTTGATATAGCGCGAACCGCGGTTTTAGCTCAGGCGTTTAGCGTGTGGGCTTTAGTGCAGGAGGCCACAGGTTCGATTCCGTGTGTCTGCCCTGTGCTCCCTGGACGTTCGTGCGCCAATTCTTTGAATGATTTGCGGCCGAGGCCGCTAGCCCAACAATTTCCTCTGCGCTTCTTTTCATCCTATTTTGATACTTAGAAAACACTGGGGAGAGCTGATGATCACGTGACAACACAAATAACCTTACAGTGCGATTTTCCTACACTTAAAATCACTCTATTATGATCGTCTGACATTCAAATACTGTATCCTTGGCTTTGTCAGTGTTGGTGCGCTCTTTACGTAGCCAGTGGCCGTATTTAAATTCGAACTACTTTTGATCTCGTAGTGGAAAACATGCTGTGTTCTTAGGCGTCATCGCGCATTTACACTGGGCCTGTTTGCCGTATTCCATTGGTTAAAAAAGTCACACCCACACCATGCACGTGACCCTATTTATAATAAAAAATGACGTCTTCCTCGAAGCGCGAGTGATTGGTCAATTCTCATCACACAGGTTATCATATTTACAATTTTTGTAAAACTACGTCGAAACATCAATACTACAACATTTTAATGCTTAATTCTTTATTCACATGGTTTCCATCATGCCAGATACAAAAAATATGACCATGCCGAAGATAAAAGCGGCGCCATCTATTGAGAGATGTTGCCACTAATTACAAAACCAGCGGTAGATGGACTGGTGCCAGTCCCTTTGAGCGGCTGCTCGCAACAATCAGGGGCGGAGGGGTGGGGGAAGGGGGGGAGGTTCCGATGCTGCACACAACATAACATGGGTTCAAGTACAAGGGATCATATTTAACTACAACAACAGCTGAATTGTCCCAGTTCTTAATAAAGTATAGTGTGATATAAAACTATAACAGCCATTGACTTGCGGTCGCGGGCGCCTTGTCCCCGCACACCTTCGCATTTTCCATCAAAATATTACATGCTCAATATAAAATTTCCTTCCTAGAATTGAGTCCTTCTGGGTCAACTGGTTAGCTCGGAGTCAGTTCAAGTGTCCGAGTGGGGTGTTTGTGTTGGGTGCCTGTGGCATGACACGCCAGTGAGGCAGCATCAGAAAAAAACTGCTTCCAGTGGGTACCGTCGTGATATAACCTACTGTGTGTTAAAGCGACGTAAAACACCACTCACTCATACAACCTGAAGCATAAAACATTCAATATCCAGGAAGGTCATGTATATATTTGAAGAAACAAATCTAACCCTCAAAATCTCGATAAATATTTCTAGGCCCTCAATAGTAAAACCCAAAGGTTTTCTGGCTCTGAAATTATGCAAAAAATGTCTGGCTCTGAAATATTGCGAAAACCCTTCTAGCTGGAAAACCTTTTCATCCCCACCCCTTAAAATCCAATGAGTGAGTGAGTGAGTCGTGTTTTATGTCACTTTAACTCTTGGTAGGTCATATCATAACGGTACCCACTGGTAGCAGTTTTGGAGAGAAATTTAGGAAGGAAATTGCGAAGGTGTGCGGGGACAAGGCGCCCGCAACCGCAAGTCAATGCCATGCATCAACATGTGTTCTTGTTTACCTAACATATCTCATTCACTGGGTGCTTTTATGGAGTGTCAGTGACCTCGTGGCCTCTGTTTTGCTGTGACTCCGGCGCCATGTCACATGAGGCTGCGCTCGGCTCAATTGAGCGTGGCTGGCTGGGCGGGGGAGGGATTCTATGGGCACAGCACTTAACCTACTTGTGACCCAGGGGCACAGGCGCATTGCCTAATGGCAAGCGAGGCATCACTATACTGACGCTTCACAATAATTAGCAAAATCTCCCCTAATCCATCCTATCGCCCCTAAATCATTCTTATTCTGAGGCTTCTTCCTCTAAAGCATATTAGGATGCAGAGTACTCTCATGCCGACGAGTACACTTGTGCCACGATTACAGGCGCCATTTTCACTTTTTTTGCATCATTATTCTTTTGACCAAATTAGCCACCAGCAGCATAAGGGTTAAGGTGCGCGCGCGTTTGTGTGTAAGAGATGTATTTAAACAGGGTATATCTAAGATTTATAGAATGAGTTAATGGACACTTTCCATCAAGTAGACGTCCTATGATGTCTCTTTTTCTAAACCTGCCTGCAATGATATGGAAGGATATCATTCGAACTGAATGTACACCTTCGCGTTTCATGATTCACACAATCTTCATTTCATAACCTTA